>VCCN01006885.1:9934043-9948558 GCA_006491835.1 Architeuthis dux
AAGACTAATTTATCAAATAAAATAATTTTTTAAAAATTACTACTTATGGTAATTTTTCCTGTATTTTTTCATTTTTAATTGGACAATATTTTTTTTACGGATGGCTGTAAAGTAAAAAGTCTTGCCAATCAAGTGACTTCCGGTCATTAAAGAAACTGACTCGACTCCATTTTTTTTCCACTTTTCAAAAAATGCTTAAAGCCCACCATACATGTCATCTGCTATTGTTGACATGGCATGTTGCTCACTGATCGATATCTGATCACCGATTATACCAACCCCGACTGTTGAAAAAAACTATATTTCATTGCTCTTTTTAAGCAGCATGTGACGATTTCTACCAAATTTCAGTTGAGTAATGATGAAACTAACTTTTGTAAATAAAAGTATATCAAAATGTGTAAATGATTTTTAGTAGATTTCTTTAATTACAGAATCTCAATTTAAGACCTGTCAACAAAATGGCATCAAAATGATTGATTGATTTATCGATTAAAAAGTAAACATTTATTTTAAAAGTTCATTTCTACGTTGTAATTAAAAAAAAAAATTTTCTTTTTTTTTTCACAATAATTTGGACTCTTCTCTTTCTAAGACGAACAAGAAAAAACTAATGTTTTAAAATAGGGTGTCAACTATTTAAAACATGCTGTGGGTCTACCTAGTGGAGTTAAAACACATTTTAGACCAGAAAAAGACAACATTTTTTGTGATAAAATTAGAATGATTCCGATATTCCCCAGGTGTTAACATCATAACACGTTTGACAGAAAAAATATTGAAATCTGTAATTAAAATTATTTCAAACATAAAACAATCAGGAATTAGTTACTTTAATGTTTACTTTACTGATTTATCAAAAAAATATTACTGAAAATATAATGAAAAATAAATTCATTTATACCAGAGTAATTACTTTACGTAAATGAATCAAAACGAAATACAACTATGTCTTACTGCTCCTTTAAAATTATTATGGATATCCGGAAGAGGAAAAAGCCTATATTTTCTTTACTGCTAAAAAACCCAAAGGATTTATGATGTTTTTTGTACAAAAAAATGTTGGAAATTTCTATTTAAGTAGATATTTGGGCAAATATTTTTGTATTTTTTTTCTCGGAAGTAATCAAAAGGAAAAATAAATTCACATTTCACATACGTACATAATAAAAAAAAATAATTCTATTAAAAATTTCCAGTCCATTAGATTTTCTTAAACTTTACAATTCTCGATTAATAACCAAGTTTCATGATTGTTCTCGGTGAATAAAGATTTTTAAAATATTTAAAAACATTTATCCATGAAATACACTTTTGAAAAAAATTCTTTTAAAAATTATATTTTGAGCAAATATTTTAATTTTTTGGGGCACAATTTTAAAGTTTTAAATATATTCTATTTATAAAAAAAAGGCAACTACAAAATTCCCAAACAAAAAAACTTTTAGTTTTATTGAATTTTATTTTCCCCCGATTCAGGCCATAATTTCTACATCTCATGTTGTATAGCCATCTTGGTCCGTGGGAGGAAAGTCTGGAACTTGGAGAAAAGGGAAGACTCGAAACTTGAATATATTTTTCATTTCATAAGATACATTGTGTCGTGGCGGAGAATGAAGAGTGGGAGAGAGACAATGAGAGCCGACAGACTGTTCCCAACAGGGGAACTGGCTTTGTGTCTTCCCCCAGCCTAGGCGGTCTGTATATCTCTGGCTTTAGAGGGCGTCTCATTGTTGCTTTTATCGAGTTCAAGTTTCAGCCCCCCATCTGCAGTCAGGGTCAATATCCTGCCTACAACCCCTGAACACCCAGCATGTCTGTTTCCGGTATAATTTTGTTGTGGTCGACATCCTGTTTAACTTTCAACACTTGTGGGGGTCAAATCTGTGACCTCCACCCACGGCTGCCTAAAACTTCAAATATAATTTTATCTAATTTAATTTCTCCAGGGATTTTTCTAATAATTTCGATAATTGTTTCAATCACAGGAAATTTAATAGATTTTATAAAATGAAATGAAAGTGGCTTGATTTTTAAAAAAAAGAAAAAGTTACGCAAATTTTTCTTAAAAAATACCCATTCTATAATTAAATACATTTTGGATACAAATATTTTGGCACTATCCTTAGTTTCATGGTCCAGCCTTTAGTTAAAGATCAAAGTGTAGTATCTGTTCTTCTCATGTCAATGAAACATAGCAATAACTTCCCGTTTTCACTTTTAAATGTAATTATGGTGGGTTTTTTCAAGTGACAAAAACAAAAGTTGTTTATTTATTGTCATCACTGAACCATTATATTGAAATAAATTGTTAAATTAATTATTGTCTGTTTCGTAAGTAAATTTATTGTTTTTGTAAAATTTAAGAGAAAAAAAAATTCTGGAAGCAATAATTAAAATGTAATAACGTTTAAAATTGCAAATGTGAACATAATGCCATGTTTCGTGGACCTAAGAGGTGATACTACACTTTGATCTTGAACTAAATGCTGCAAAACACTGGACCACAAAAAAGACGAAAAATCTTCGGTTTTAAACATGGAAATTTCAACCCTAAGCAATACATCGTTTTTTAATTAAAAAAAACAGAAGTAGCCATTTTACAGCTAACCATTTTTTTTTAAACCCATATAACCCAAAATAACCAAATTAATGTAATTAAAGGAAAAAAAATTCTTGAGTGTTTTTTGTTTTTGCTATATAGAAAAAAATCCCCAATTTTTGTCTAAATAAAAATGAAAAGAATTTTCATTAATCATCATGTAGAATTGAACTAAAAGATACTGGTGACATCTAATTAAAAGTTTAAAAAAATAAAATTCTTTAGTTAAAAATATACCGAAAATAAATAATTCATTAAAGATAATTTGTTGAGCAATGATGAAACTATCTGTTTTTTCAACTAAACTGTGCAGAAATGTCATACTTTTGCTAAAAAAACAATGAAAAATACCTTTTTAACACTTTATCAATCAGCATACTTCAACATTATTGCAGAATCTTTCTATACGGTGATGGCAGACGATGTTGACAGCAGCACCCCATTTTGGCCGTGTGGCAGACTGTAAATGAAATAATCATTGTTTTGCTGAACAATGTTTTATTTAAAAAATCAGTTATTCTCATAATTTGACTCACCTTTTTCTTTCAATTTACTGTATTAAATGAAAGATTGCCATATTTTTTTCACAAACTTCATTGTGCAACTCTGGAATAGCTACACTATCAAGACACTATATCAAAAGAACTACCATGGAGGTGTGATTAGTGTAGTCGGTAAAGGCGTGGACAATGGAATCGGCAACTCGAGTTCAAACTCTGGTTAGGGCTGTTTATGTTCACTTCACAGTAATGCCCTTGGGAAAGGCATGAATTCATATGGGCTCTAGCCCTGGGAAGCTAACCAGTCTGGGAGTGGAGACCCCTTAAAGTGGTTTGGTGTCCTTCCGTCAGATCCTGCAGCCAAGCTGATGCCAGACATATTGCTCTCTGCTTTCCTCTTGACTACTACAAGACCGAGAAAGGGATTCTGACAACTGGGTATCCCAGGATTTCCATACGCTTTGCTAAGGCATGCACCCTGGGGGGACATTCCATTGTCTGTAGTGACAGAACAGAGACCATTCACCAATGATTAATTAAATATATGAGGAAGAGAAAATAAAATTATTCGACAAATATACCCAGTAAACATTTTTTCTTAATATCTCTATATTTAATTATTCAGCATTTATATATCATTTTAAAATGAATTTCAGTCGAAGTGCCATAGAGAAAGAATAAATAATATGCATTTCAAAAATACTGAATTAATCAAAATAATCGATAAAAAGTCTTTTAAAAAAAATATTGAGTGAGTGATTTTTTTTTTCTTTCCCAGATCAATAGCCGATTACTCAAATAAAACTAAAAAGCTGCCAAGAAGAAACATTTTACTTAATTTTCCTGTTTTTTAAATCCCAAAGTAAGAGTTCCGTTCAAGCACATTTTCTTAAAAATAGGTAAACGTAGCTCCCAAAGTTGGGAAGAACTACCTCATTTGCATTAATTTAGAGGTATTTCAAGTATATTTTATAGGCCAAATTCTTGGTAACATCTTTTTTCTGGAAGAGGACATCCTCAGGAACATTTTGGTACACTAAATGTAGGATCGTGGGGGGCGGTTTACGGTAGGTCCTGCTGGCCCCCGGACTATAATGTATATGTACGGCTATTGGATTCATCCAATCCTGCATTTTTACATTTCCTCAAAATATATTAACTCTGTCCTCACAATTTACCCTATTACCTACGGATCTGGGAATGATCATTAGTTGAATATGAAAGTTTTGACATGGACGGAAACATCCTTGGCATCACTACATACACCTTTTTATTTGTAGTTGTAAAAATAGGGACAATGTAGAGAACGTGGTACCGATTATAAAGTACCCTCACCCACTCAATGTTAAAAATGGTGCAAAATGTACTATTTTTAACATAGTGTCTGAGGGTTTGAAACTTTACAATTTACAATCAGGGACCACCTGCTCTACTTTGGGGGTTGGAAATCAAATTCTGCTTAGGCCCCATAAAGGCTTGGGTCGGCCCTGGGATTGACATTCATTTATTTCTTGTAAATACTTCTTCAATCATTTTAATACAATATATTTTAATATTTAATTGTCGATAACAAAAAATACCCTATCATGAACATTAAAGTTTAATTGCACTTTTTTATTTCAAATGTCAAATTAAATTTTTAACAAAGCCATTGCAGTGTTTTCTTTAATGATAGCTCATCTATTTTATTTGCAGATTGTCCTGTGTGAAGGAGAGAAAAATAATTTATTCCAAGTAAACATCACATGAGGAAATACAAGTGCTGAATGGAGATTGATTTTAATGCTGGACACATTTTCAAGGAACATTATTAAGAAATCAAATGTGCCTGTGAAGATTTTTGGATAAGTTACATGTAACTGAGAAACTGTTTTGGTGGTCATTTATAATTATAACATTACTTGCCTACAAACTCTGCAAGAAAATCCTATTTTTCTGATATTTGTGGATTTTAATAATTTTCATGACAAAAAAGAATATTCTTGGTTTCCTGTGTAGCTTTGAAATATAAAACATTTGTCAGTTTAAGAAAAAGGACATTTAAACTCTTCAGGTCTGTATTTAATGTATTTACATTAGCTCACATTTGGAACAAAAATTGAAAAATTGAAATGCAATCTAAGGAGAAACCTTATTCTTGTGACATTTGTGAACATTCATTTTCAAAGAAATCAAATCTAAAAGTGCATTTGCGAATACACACTGGTGAGAAACCATACTCTTGTAACATTTGTGGATATGCATGTTCACAGATTTCATCCTTAAAATATCATGAGAAACATAAGCACACTGATACTAGAGAGAAACCATATCCTTGTAACATTTGTGGACATTTATTGTCACAGAAATCAAGTTTGAAAGTGCACATGCAAATACATACTGGTGAGAAACCATATTCTTGTGAAACTTGTGGATGTGCATTTTCACGGAAGATAAATTTAAATAGGCACTTGCGAACACACACTGGTGAGAAACCATTCTCTTGTGAAATTTGTGGATATGCATTTTCACGGAGTTCTATTCTAACAAATCACATACGAACACATACCGGAGAGAAACCATATTCATGTGGAATTTGTGGATATGCATGTTCAGAGAATTCATCTTTAAAAAAACATGTGCAAACTCATACTGGTGAAAAACCATACTCTTGTGACATTTGTGCACATTCATTTTCACGGAGATCACATTTAAAAGTGCACTTAAAAACACACACTGGTGAGAAACCATTCTCTTGTGAAACGTGTGGATATGCATTTTCAAGGATTCAGGCATTAAATATACACAAGCGAACACACACCGGTGAGAAACCATACTCCTGTGACATTTGTGGACATTCATTTTCACAGGCTTCAAATTTAAAAGTGCATTTGCAAAAACACTCTGGTGAGAAAAAATACTCTTGTGAAACTTGTGGATATGCATCTCCATATAGTTCCGCATTAACAACACACAAGCGAACACACACTAGGGAGAACCCATACTCTTGTGACATTTGTGAACATTCATTTTCACAGAAATCAAGTTTAAAAGTGCACTTACGGACACACACTGGTGAGAAACCATACTCCTGTGAAATTTGTGGAAAGTCATTTCGAGAGAATTCAGCATTAACAATTCACGTTCGAACACACACTGGAGAGAAACCATATGTTTGTAAGATTTGTGGATATGCATGTTCACAGATTTCATCTTTAAAATTACATAAGAGAATACATACTGGAGAGAAACCTTATTCTTGTGACATTTGTAGGTATACATGTTCAACCTCTTCTGCTTTAAAAACTCATAAGCGAACTCATACTGGAGAGAAACCATATTCTTGTGATATTTGTGATTTTACATGTTCCCAGAGTTCAGGTTTAAAATCACATAAGTTGACTCATACAGGAGAGAAACCATATTCTTGTAACATATGTCAATATACATGTTCACAAAGTTCAAATTTCAAAACACACATGCAAAGACACAACGGAGAGAAACTCATGGATATGCCTGTTCAGATAGCGCAATTCGTGGATATGCCTGTTCAGATAGCTCTACCTTCAGTACACATAAGTGAAGACATCAGAGAGAAACCATACACTTATGAAATTTGAGGTTGCTCTTGCTCCTGTTTGACAAGCATACATTTTCAAAATCACAAGTGGACACACACTGGGGAGAAACCATTTACAGGTGTCACGTGGGGATATGCATATTCAAGAACTTCAACATCTACAAACATGCAATGGAGAGAAAGCATTTTCTTGTGATGTGTGAGGATAGGCACATTGAAAAACATATGTTGCTGAGTAACCATATAATGGATGCTTGAAAACAGACTGATCTTTGAAATGACATGAATTACTTTTTTGCAATTCTTGACAATGTTTCCTTGAGTCATAATATAAAATGTTGACACTAAGACTTGCAAAATTTATTGATATGTATATTCAGGTGTTTCAAGCATAAAAGAATCTGAACAGATACTGTAGAAATGATTCTTTCTTGTAATATTTTCTTCCCTTTCTAATATGCTTAAATTTCTAGAGTTCAAATGTTAAATACTGACACTTTTATGTGATATTGATTTTTATGCAAGGTAATATTTCAAGATAGTAATTTGAGTCCCTAAAATTAATGTTCTGAAATTCAGCTTATGCGTTTATCATCCAACATAGCACTGCTCATTGTCTTAATTATATTTTAACTACTGTTAAATAATAGTTTAATAATCAGTTCATTACACACCAAGATAAACATAAGCTGCTGCTACATTATATCCACTAATGCTGACAGCACTTCATTTTATTATATATAGGCAGACATGGTCTTGGCTGCTTCATGATAGATAATGGCAAAACACTAGAAATAATCACTGAAATTTAATTTCAGAGAAGGAAAATCTCTCTTTTGAGAGCAATAATAGCAGTTCTTAGACAGGCATTTTGGATATATTAGATGAATTTGGTGTGAACAATACTGCATTGGTTCAATAGGTTTAGGTCTGGAAATATAGATACCAATAATAAACCTCAAGAGAGGCTCACACCTGTTCTTGTTGATTAAGAATTATTGACAGCAATGGCCAACAACCAATGAACAATGGTTTAAGCATTCTCTGGAGACTTTAGAAACGGGGTCCCCAACCATTTTGTGTCGAGCACTTTCACGATTACCAGTAGTGTGGTGGGTGCCATTTACTTTTCCAGTCAAATTTATATTTGGACATAATATTATTTAATGTCCATTTAAAATAATGAACAAAACAAATTACTGCAAAACAGCAAGTTTTATATTATTATGGAAAAAAAATCTAGGCAAGTTTATAGTTTTGACGTAATGAAAATTAGGGACTGCATGTTATACCTGCCATATGTAAAATAATGAACATTATACACAAAACTAAACTAATAACAAAATTACTAAAATCCCTATGTGAAGTAATGCATAAACATGGCTGTAACAAGGGAAAAATGTTTTGGGGAGCCAAATGCAGATGGGGGGGCTATAAATAGTGTCATGGGGAAAATTTTGAATTTCTTAACATCTCAGGACCCAAAATCCTTTTATTGTAGCAGTCTGAGATGATAAAATATATATATGGTAAAACGTTCAAGAGGGTCAGACCCCACTCTGGCCTTCCCTCCACTCATTACGACCCTGAAAAAAAACATAATACCGAACAATGAAATTGACGACCCAAGTTCAAATTCCGGTCGAGGCTGTTTATGTTCACTTTGCACTAATGCCCTAGGGAAAGGAATGAATACATTTGTTGTCCCTCTAGCTATGGGTAAAATAGCAGGGCAGATTGGACTCTCTAGCCTTGGGAAGGCAACCAGTCTATGAGAAGGACAACTCTGATTCCAAACCAGTATCACTCTTTGCTTTCCTCTGGACTACATCAGTGAGGCAGAGAGAGGGATTCTGATGACTGGGTATCTCAGGATATCCATACTCTTCACCGAGGCATGATGAGGGGATGTTCAATTGTCTGACAAAATGGAGGCCATTCACATTCCTATGCAACAAAACTTCCTTTGAAAATCTCACAGTCAATGTGATTTTTCATACTGAACTTCATTGACCAATGTCTCATAGTTAAGAGAGTAGGATGATATTGCCGTTCCTAAACAATCAGACAAAAACTGTATTTTGAATTTATGATATTCATAGTCGAAAACAGTGGGTCTGAAAAACAATTTTTATCTTGTATGCTGCACTTTTTAGGAAACAAAACTTTTCTCTTACAACCAAACTCTAAAAGTTCTCATCTGTTAGCACAATGTCATTCTGCAGTTCCCAAATCTCTAGTTCTAGTCTGCCAATGACGATTGCTATATTTACATGGCAAGTAAAAAGATTCAATAAAAAGGTGATCATTGGCTCCATGATAGAAAAGCAGTCAAATATTTTTTCAAACTGCTCCCGAAGCAATCGAGGATGGATTACAAATGGTGACGTGTTAAAGTCACTGTCACCTATCATTTTCTTAATATTTGGGAAATGTGTCAAAGACTTCATCTTCAGGTGCGAAATCCATAAAACAAGTTTTGCTTTAAATCATAGAGTCATAGAGACTGTCATTCTAGCTATTTGTTTCCCTTGAGCTCCAAGTTTAAAGAATTTAATCTTTCTGTGATGTCTGTGAGAAAACCCAAATCCACCAACCAGCAAGAGTCGCATAGTTGATAAAAATGTTGATTTCTGGATTGGAGAACAATTCAATTAGGCTTACAAATCTTGTGAGAACTTCTGTATGTAAAATAAGGTCAGATTGTTTATTTTCACTATCTTGTAGTAAGGCCTTGAAAAGACAGTGTTGTAAAGGCGCTGCTCTAATAGACTTTATTATTTTAATTCTACAACATCGAAAAGGCAAATACACACATACGCATCCACATCCATACTACAAACATGCACACAGATACTGTGTAAGTATGTGTGTGTGTATTGCATTTTCAATGAAACATCATTCAATGGAAAGTTGTGCCACAGTTGGCTACTGATCTTCCATTAATTTTCTGCTACCTTTTCTTTGTCTTCTGCTTCATCCTCTCTTTATATTCTTTGTCCTCCTGGTGTGTTGTATTGTGTCAGTGACATTGTGCAAAACACCAATAGTCTGCAATACGCGAAGTCGATACACTTTGCAGCATGAGTATCGGAACCACATTTTAAATATGTTTCTTATTTGCTTTCTTTTTTCATGTATTGTTTGGCTTCAGTCAGATTTTAAGCCGGCAACCTTGCCATGGCCTAAAAAAAGAGGGGTAGAAATCACAAAGATTTAAAATATGTAATTGTAACATTAAAACATTTTTAAAAATCAATGGTAGTATTAAAAAAATAATTTAAAAAAAAGAATAATGGTAACCATTCTGTGGCAGGCACATACAAAAGGGTTGGTGAGTGCCACAGGTACAGGGTTGGGGACCACTGCTTTAGAACTTTGACAGTGACCATATCAAGTCATCTCAAGGCAATGGATTGGGAGCATAAAAATTAAAATTTACTTAAAATGCTTGCTAAATCCAAGAGATGCAAATGATATATCCCTCTGTTTGTTCTAGTAAACCCCTTGTGGTGCATAGGGCCATAACCACCCAGCTGTGATTTCAGTAGCAAGTAGGTTTTATGGGGTTGGCATTGATAGTCTCAGCTATTGTGACTGCCAAACTGTAGGGTTTTTTCTATCAGAGTAACCTTTTCTTAAATGGACTACATTACAGGTTTGTAGGGCTCCAACTACCCTGCTATTTACCCATAGCTGAGGGAAGAAGTGGATTCATATCTTTCCCAAGTGCATTAGTACAAAGTAAACTCAAACTGTCTGCTGACTTCGCTTTCCATGCCAGTAACCGTTACACTGCTCTGCACCTCCAATATATCCCTATGCAATGATAATTCTCACCCTTGGTGTGGGTTGATTTATTTAACGTAAAATGGATATTTATATAAATACTACCATAGAACCCATCAAAAATGATGAGTAACGTTTTCGTTGTATTAGGGTAGCAAACCAACAAATATACAGAATTTGGATCTTTAGATAAATTCACACCAAAAGTTACTGGGCAAAAGCAGGAACCATGTCAGTTTTACAGTTCGTGTTTACATTTTTTTGTTTTTGTGTTTTATGTGTTTTTAAATTTGCAGCAATAAGAGTATAAAATATTTAACTGATTTCTATCTACGAAAAGTTGGGGTTGCATTGTACTCTAGTAAATACAGTAACAAATATTAAATTAGGGCCCTTTTGGCTGGGGCCTAGAATACGCTCTCTGCATACCCTGCAGAAGAGTAAGACCCCCCCCCCCACAGGGGCCACCTGTTTTTTCACCAAAGTCGCAAGACTCTATTTTTTTGTAATTTTAAACTGATTTCGGCATTAAATGACCCATCAAGGGTTGATATGCCGCTAAACAAATCAATCAAATATTAAATTAATGAAATTAAATAATAAATTAAATCAATATTTTGTAATTGTAGTCATTGTATGCTTTTTCAATCCATCTGTAAATTGCTTGTCAAAGTGATCTACGATTTCCAGTGACATATTTTCATTTTTTAAAAAATTAGGCCGCCTGTCTAGTAAATTTCGGTGCTTTGATATCTGCTTTCCCAATCTGATTGAGTGACAATACTTATCTTTTGAAATCCTGATTTATTTTATCTCTGTAGCCATAGCTCATGTTTGTGTCATCAGACTACTATGGTTTATGCCAGGTAATCAAATTGCGGTAGTGGTTCTTAATTTTATGTATCGGTTTGGAATAGCGTGACAGATGAACAGAGATCAGCACAAAAAAGTGACAATGGTATTTAGATAAAGTTACAAAATGTGATAATTTATATAAAATATAGAGAAAATGATACCTAAATTCTTAATTAAGATCACAAGCAGCAAAGTTATTTCTTCTTCATTACATGTATTTTTCTTTAAATGAAAAGAGTACACAACTGTTTATATCTGCTGTTTCAATTAACAAGAATAATTTTAAAGTGAGAACCATGTTAATTTTTGGCTGAATTACTCTCTTCAGTTTCAGGTCAAAACTCACCTTAAATTGTGTCTCCATGTTTACTCAAAAGTTCCAGCAATTTTTAATCCATGAACTGTTCTCATCTTTATTGGTTTTATCACTATACAAGGTCTGTCCGGAAAGTACCCAGCCATTGGGTTTATTCAGATGTCAGTGAGATGCCATTGAGTGAGCTTGTATACTGTGTGACCGTCACATTCACAATGACTGAGCCCACCCATTCTTCTCATCTTATGCAGGGTTTTTTGGCAAAACATTGCATCACTGAGGTGTGTCAGCTCCTACAGTCCAGATTTGTCTTCCTGCAACTTCTGGCTTTCCCCAAAGAAATTTCAGGCCGTGGACGAAATTAAGGAGAATACAACATGGCAGCTGATGATGATCCTAAAAGATTGTTGGAGACTGTTTTGAAAAGTGGAAGGGATGCTGAGAAAGTGTGTGAGGTCCACCAAAACTGAAAAAAATTATATCTCCCATGTCTTATAATTTTACTGAGAGCATGTGTATTGCTCAATTTTCAGTCTACTTAAAAAAAGATTGTCACTGTCTGCAGGAATCTCTCATATTCAGATACAAAACTATTGATAGTAGGAATCCCCTTCATCTGGACGAATTATACGTGTGAAGAAGGCTGAAGAATGCATCAGCTGAAATATGAGGTTTGTCAGGAAAGTATCCAGCCATTTAATATTAACGAAAAAATAGCCTACCTAGAGTAACAGTGCCTTAGTCCCCTTCAAAGTACACTTATAAGCAACTTCCTTCAACCTACACAATCTGCAGTGAAGTTCCCAATTTATAACTGCATTGTGAACAAACATAAAATTAATTCAGCCCTTTCATCTACCTTACCAAAATGTTTTGTGGATGCTTAGTGACATAGATCTTCTAGACCACTTATAGCTTGCACTTTTCATCACAGAACAACTGAACACAACCAAAACAGACGGTTGGTTAGTGTTTGATTATGATAGTCTTGTTATTATAAGATTTACCAGTAAACCCTTGTAACATATCACAGTTTTACTTCTTTTGCCATTAAACAATGTTCTCTAAAAGTCAAGGTCATTTGAGGGGAGTGAAAATACTGGTAATATTGATATACAACTGTACCATAGTGAAGAGGTGCATAAATGAAAGTAGGTAGACAGATAAACAAAAAGAAAATATCGGAAGTTCAAAATATACAGAATGACACTAACTCAAACAATCGACTTGACACTTTTGGTAAACAACAGGGTAGTTTGATAATATCAAAGGGTAATTCAGGAGAAAGGGAAGTACAAGTCAAAACATTGAAGGAAAATACCTAAAAATAGAAATCTGTTTAATAAACGTGCACGGGTGAATTCAAGATAGCCAAAGTTCAAAATGTACAGAATAAACAAGATGAATTAATTTAAACTTTAGAAACTATAAACAACCACACTATAAATCAGACTGACAGAGTGAAGACAAAACAGAGGGTCCTACAGATACGGACTGAGAAGTCATCTCCAAAGTTGCCTCAACACATACTCTCTCTCTCTCAATTTTATGGGAATGTCTGTGTTTAACAAAAACTTTCTGTAGAATTATGAATAAATAGTATATTCCTTTACAAGAAAAATCATCTCTATCCTTCATTACGTTCCAGGCCAATTCTTTCCAGAGACTAACCTCTGTCTTCCCGAAGTCTTGACACCGTCCACAACAAGGAGTGCTGAAACCAACCAACCAACGTCGAACGTTTCTCTCCAACCTCCAAGAAGGTGATAACATTACACAACATCTAAATTACTATTAATCCGTTGGCTTGTCTACTTGAGTATAGTAATACGGGTATGAATTTTTGTGATTATATAAATTCTCTTATTATTTATGATACTTTTGTTTATTTACTATATATACTAAGTATAATTGATGCATTTCATTCAGAGGTGGTATACAGGAAATCAGATTACTGTCTAGCATAGAGGGGCCTATCCTAACCCCAAAAGAAGGTTATGTAAAAAGTAACCTTTGGCCTGTAGGATGCAGGGTAAATATTTTAGATTTATTTAGGGAAAAAATAGCATCTTTGATGCAGGGAAATATGGTATTTGGATCTTCCTCAATAGAGAACAATGTTCCTTTTATATATGTTATGCTATGCCCGACTTCATGATATTGCCTCAAGTTCTGTCTTTCCAATGTTCTTCAAGTCTAATTTTTAAGCTGTGGTTTGTTTCTCACTTAAATCTCTCATCATGACTGCATGGAGTATTAAGCATGCAGTTTTGGAGCATGTTTATCTCAAACTGTAGTTGTTTAGTTTGGCTGTGGAAAATCTCCCTAATGTTTTATTAGCCACAAATCCTCTTAATTTTCCCTTCTTATGAAAGGTGGGCTTACTGTAGCTCAGCCTTTCTTAACCTTTTTAGACTGGAGGAACTCTTGAAATAACTTTCATATCACCAGAAACCCTTGCATAAAAATATATGTAGGGCTAAGAACACATCAGTGTGTTCTAAAATGTATATGTATTATGATCTAAAAGTAATTATCAGTATTCCACTGTGTACAGGAAGATTTTTTTTAAATAAAAGAAATAAAGATAATAAACAGATACATATGTTTGTCTGAAAAGGGAAGATGCATGCATTTTTAGAAAAGGAGAACTGATCGTATTCTCCTAGAAGATGTGAGATAAAGAAGAGAGTTTATGGCAAGGAAAAATGGTTATTTGTAATAAGGAAATGATACGAATAGATGGTAGCCAAGAATGTTGCTATTTAAAAGGAAACTAGAGAACATGGGATTTAAGTGGAAGCGAGATGTTGTCAAAGGGAATTACTTTGGTGACGGAACTGTACTGAGAATGATGAGTGATGTGCTTGAAAGATTGATCAAGGCAATATAAC
>VCCN01006885.1:10007679-10030456 GCA_006491835.1 Architeuthis dux
ATTTCTACAAAAAGGTTGCTCAACGGTTTTTTGTAGTATCAATTCATTTAATACCATACTAAAAGTCTACCATAGTCGACCACTGGAAATATGTAATTTTCAAGAAAGCGTTCAAGATGGCCACCAACTCCTTAATTATTGATCTGTTCCAGTGGTCAGTATGTTATAGAGCACATCTGATACTTTAGAAAAACCTGTCTAGGATGATTAATGAAGGAGTAAAGCTAAGCCTAGTTCGCACTGACTGGATTTCGCTGACAAATCTTTTGCTGACTCACTGAGACCTAAGTGTGCTTACAACATGAAAAATCGTTCGTGAATCAGTTGCCAACTCAATCATAAGAATAGGAATGATTCTATTTTCTACAATCCATCATGGCTCGTAGCCAATCAAAAGCAAGAATAAATTTAACATTACTTGCTTTTCAACTAAATAAAAAATTAAATAAAATTGCTGATGGAAATATACTGGTAAAATAGAAAGTTATATTTTAATTAAAAATCCCTATTTTTATATTGTTTTTGCCTCATTTTTGTAAAACTATCACATTGATGTCTTTTCGATAATGAAAGTTACGATAAAAAAAATAAAACATTGAATTAGAGAATTGCTAATATAATTTTGTATTAAAATAAATTATTGTTTGCTTTGTAGTTTTTTTCACAAATTTTAATTGACTTAATTTAAGTTTTTGGTGGCCATTTTGGATGCCATCTTGAAAAAAACACCTTTCTGGTTTTGGTAGACTTTTAGTATGTTATTTAGCACACCATTATTTTAGTATGTTATTTAGCACACCATTATTTTAGTATGTTATTTAGCACACCAGATACTACAAAAAAAGTTTAGAAAACTTTTGTTGCAATTTTTTAGGGGTAAAACCATAAATGCACTCGATTTTTATGGGTATATTTTAAGGAGTTTTGCAGCGTACCATGAAAAACCACATCATAGAAAATACGCTGTACATTATAAACAAAGCGTAAAAGGTTTAGGAAATCATAAATGCATATATATTTATAATATAGCAACTACCACAGACTTTTGACAAAACGTGACATGTCAATAAAAACATTTGGAACTAGTAATCTATTAATTTTATCATAATAATCTTTTTGTTTTTAATAAGAAGAACGATTGTAGAAAATTATCAACTAAGAATTATGTATGTAGACAATATAAACCTGGAGATAATTGTGGTTGAAAACTTGTTTACAATCGCTAACCGGTTTATCATGAGAATTAAATAATTTTTTTCCAATTCTCTGTAATGTAGTCTTATGAAATTTATTGTTTTCCTTAATTAACTGTGTATTTTTTACTGTATTCATTTGTACACTTACAATTTGGGAATGGTAAAGTGTTTCTTTATCAAAAGGTTTATGGTACAAGATAAAGGGTTTGGGGGAGGTCAACAAAAATTATTAACGGATTTATCGCATTCATGACGCCCCCAAACCCCTGTGAATGGCAAGGGATAACTGTACATTAAAATGATTTCTCAGAGATTTTGAAAGTATATTCAAATAATTTTCCAGATAATTGAAAATACATAGTGAGTGCTATGTCTGGGTGACCTTGAGGATGTATTGTGTTTTTTTTAAAGAAATTGTGACAGGCGATGAAAAGTGGATGCTACATAACAATGTAAAACACAAGAGATTATGAAGAAAGTGAAAATGAGTACGGACAAAAGAGAAAATCCTACATTGAATAGGAGACTGCACGGATGGCGTCTTGAACCATGTGAGCAGTGATAAACATCTTGTGTGCCTTATATAGAAAAGGGGGCACAAACAACTGTGACGTCACGTTTGTCATTTTTGGCAGCAAACTATGCCACAGTACTTATCTTTTTAAATCTAGCAAGACGGACTACTTTATATTCTGGGGGCACCATAATTTTAATACCAATATAGAAAAATAGAATTTTGTGATGATTATGAATTATCCATAAAATATGAGGTAATTGTTTGGAATAGGTTCGTAATCAAAGATGTTAAGATATTGAAAGAGAGATAACTTCAGTAGACACACTTATTAAAACTGCTACTGGTGCTGCTAACCTATTGTGGAACAAATGAAAGCAGAAAACTGTTTTTATTAAATTTAACTACAAAGGATAGGGTTAGTGTTAGGGTTGCAATTATCAGCAAAAAAGATTAAATATTTGCGTAATATTTGTGACATTAAAATTGATATACATTTGAAACTAATAACAAAAAATGATTAAATATTTTTTCCTTTTTATTTCTAATACTATTGTGCACGATAACATCATGAGTCTATATTCCACCACCCAAGTACAGCGTCTTTACTGATTATCTCCCTTTCAAAATCTGAATGTGTTAAATTATAAACCTATTCCAAACAATTACCAAATATGATTTAACAAATTTAATAATTTTCAATTAAGTAGGAAATATGTTTTGATAATATGAAATATAGGCTTAGCCTATGGAGCCAAGCCATATATATATGATAATTATAAAGACATGCATTAGTTGAGAACCTATATTTGCCCGGCACCGGTATGAACAACTGCTAAACAAGCAGCCTATATCGTGAGATGTAGGTGGAGATAGAACCCGCGTCCACTCTGGACACTACCTTATACACAGGTTCTGCTCTACTGATTGAGCCTACAAAATATAATTATCATATTCTGTCGGATATAAAATTATCCATCATTTGATTTCATACTGTAGACACGGGGGACCGCATTGTATTCGTGCCTAAATATGAATGTGTAAGTAGAGGGGTCAGCAAAGTGTTATTCTCTCTATTCTCACGTCTGTATTTTAGGCACGAATATAATGTGGCTCTTTATGTCAACAGCATGAAATCAAATGATGGATAATTTTATATCCGACAGAATATGATAATTAGAAGGACATGTATTAGTTGAGAACCTATATTTGCCAGGCGCCGGTGTGAGCCACTGCTAAACGAGTGGCCTAAATCGTAAATGTGAATAAATGTGTAGGATTAAAAGACTCATGCCTACCATGAGAAACCTAGGTAATAACCTTCATAAGGGAAGTAACAACATACTTCGAAGCCCAACTTCCGTACAACGGACGAAAAGTAACGGTCCAGTTTAGCATTACAGTTACATTGTAAACAGAACCCCACCTCGTAAAACATAGAAACAATTTTTTTTTTCTCTAAAAACTAACAAATTTCCAGATATTCGTAGGGTCTAATGGATTGAATACACATAAAATTGAAAGAAAAACATATTTTCTCTAGGAGAACCGAGATTGTAAAGAAGTGAATCTTTACCGAAACCGATTATTGGTGTTGTCATACATAAAAAGAAGTCATAACTTCGCATTTCACTCCTGATATCTGAGACCATTTAAATGTTCGCCAAGAATTTGTTCCTGATTTAGTAAATACATGTTTTAATTTATCTCAACAATGCTCGCGAGAACATTGTAAAATTTACATTTAATTAATTGATAACAAAAACAAATAACCGTGAATATTTTGATACACATAAGGAACGAAATGTTATACAACACCGCTTCTTGGCGATTTTCATTGAGCCTTTTCATCAGACGAAATATTATCCCCAAATAATTTGATTACTGTATTTTATTTGTTTTGTTTTTTTTTCGTTTCTTAATGCTGCTTTCTCTGTGCCATTCCCCCCCCCAACTTGAACATAATCGTTATAAATTGTACAAACAATACAGAAATTGTGTAGACTGAGAAATCCTAATGAAATGAGCAGACTAAATTTGGACAGCACTTGAAAACAAAGAATTTTAATAATACTTCCTCTAATTGTTTTGTCATTATCATAATTACACTTATGTCAATGGTAAGTATAAATTACGATTGATAACTTATTCAAGAAAATTATTGTCTGCTCATTTTTATTGAAACAAACAAAAATCTAACCCGAATTCTGTTTAGTGTTTCAGTTTTGTATAACAGCAAACCAGAGAACAACAACAAAACAGGAAGTATTATATCTTTATTTGGTAATCCTTGGTTTTGAAGAGCCCAAATTTCGGTTGGCTATAAAATAGCTATTTCCAGTTAACTTTGGCTGTAAAAATGGCTATTTCCGGTCCTAACATTATACTCGATTTAAACTCAGCAGACGATATATTGGGGGGGATGGTGGAGGGTTAGTTCGCTTCTTAAAATTAAATCTTTTGTAATAAAACAAATTGAGTCATTATCCTACCCTACCACACACTACCCGTCACTCACCCTAACCAATATGTCGTCACGCAGTCATAACCTTAATCGCCCCCTCCCTACCAAAAGAATATGTCGTCTGATCCATTAGATAGTCTAATGTTAAAACCGGAAATAGCCATTTTATAGCCAACCGAAATATAGTTTTCTATTACTATCAATATCAACAACACCTGTACCGTAACATTTTTTTAAATGATTTTAATCGATAAAAGATCGATAATTGATTTTTGTTAATATTATGCAGTTATTAAGAAGAACTACAGGAAATTTCAATGTAAAAAAAATGATATGCTAGAACTGGAGTTATTAACATTTGGAAAAGAAAAGCTGCTTGCAGTTGTTAACAGATGTCTCAATTAGAAAATCTATGGAAATTCAGATAGTTATCGGATGTTTCAGTAGCAGGTACTCATTCCTTATACTATATAAGACTTACATCTGTCCACACCTCGAGTACTGTGCACAGGCCTGGTCACCGTACTTGGAGAGAGATAAAAATCTTTTAGAAAAAAGTCCAGAAACTATCAACTAAGTACCGGAATTAAAAAGTATGAGTTATGAGGATAGGCTAAAAGTGTTAGGATTAACATTGTTAAAAAATGGGAGAAATCGGAGAGACTTAATAGAAATGTTTAAGATTATGCATGGTTTAGCAGTAGTAAACCCTGATGTATTTTTTACTAGAAGGGGGTACAAGGGACTGAGAGGCCACACATATACAGTAGAAGTAGATTGAATATCTTTTTTAGCAATAGTGGTAGAACTTTAGAATAGATTACCGGAATATGTAGTGCTATCAACAGATGCAAATGATTTTAAGGAGAATTATGATGTTTATTACACCACAGAAAAGGTTTAAGGCCCTAGATATTGCGTAAATATGATTGTTATCATGTGTGCTTGTATATACAAATTGTATACTCTTTTTTCACACGAAAATAAAATGTTCTAAAATTTAAGGAATTTTCTTTCTTAAAAAAAGTAAATACTGCTACTGACCTCAACTAAATTAAGTGGAACCCCAGTATATCATAATACGTAATAGGCTAATAGCCCTCTGTCATTCGGTATTTCTGAGATGAGGTGTTAGTATTACTGATACTATTGTTCGGACTGAGATCCTCATCTTGGTTGTCATTTCCACAACGTTTCGGCCGATGTACTCTCCGGCCTTCAGGTGTCAAGTTTTGTCGGAGAGTACATCGGCCGAAACGTTGTGGAAATGACAACCAAGATGAGGATCTCAGTCCGAACAATAGTATCAGTAGCCCTCTGTCAGTATTGCTTGCCTTAATTCTTGACCATTGACAATTCTTTTTTCTTCTGATTTACAATGCACAACAACATACTGATTGGTTGCCGAAATTTACTAGAACTTTGCTACCTACATCCACTTTATGATAGTGGAGCAGCTAACTTTACATTTTGACCGAATCATTCATTTTGTAATACAAGCACCAAATTTTGTACAGGCACTCATCAATAGTTAGTTGATATAAAAATAATGTTAGCCACTTGAAGAGCTGTAGGCACTCTTATCAAATGTATTGATCACAGAGCTGCCCCATATCTCAGAAACTATTGAAAATAGAGGCATGCAAAATGGGCTGCTTTCAAGACAGGATGTGTATGGAATCCAGCAACTGTATGTAGGCCACAGTACCTGAATCCTAGTGACTGGGGGTGGACAAAGCATGGAGACTCTCCAACCTATTGCAGCTGACGAAATGCAAATGTAAGGCCAAATGCTATCAGTTTGGCCTGAGCTGCACTGCACTTTGTAGCTGTGTTTGCCAGTTCTAAGGTTCAATAAATACACAATGATGCATCCAGATGCCTAATTACCATGAAAACTGAATCATCAAGTGAAATATTAGACAACTGAGACATAAAATATCTTAAACTTTCTGAAAATAATGAATAAATCCATCCTAAAAACTCAGATGTTGTGAAAATAGAATCTCCATGTTTCAAAATATAGGAATTGATTCCTCAAATACTCATTTGGAACAGTTTGTTTTGATTATATGAAGATAATTGTCATAATTTGTTGGCCATCTTGAAAAATGGCAGCCATATTGGATTTTCAGGTGGCTAACATTGATTTCTTAATAAGCAACCTAAAGGTGAACCACATGCAAAATGCCATGCTTGTATCACCATTTGAACGATTTTGCAATTAGCTTCCCCACTATAATGCTATTTTAAAATGTATTGCAATGATTATATATCTTCTTTGAAGGTTTAATTTTGGTTATCATTGCAAGATACTAGCATAAAGTTACTCATGAAAAATAAAAAATACTTTTGTGTACTCACAGTGGGTTTGAGACCCTTTAAATGTAGTGTTTACATTTCTGACAACAAAAACACCAAATGCACCATGATTGATGAGTGTCATCAGAAAAATTGAAGTTGATCTTTTAGAAATTTGATTTTAAGAAAATTAGTTAATTTAATGATTGATTGGATTTTGGAAAAATATTTCCTACTTTTTACTGAAAATTTAATGAAAATGCATTTATTTACCCGTGAAAAGAGTTAAAAAATCAGCAAACACTGCTAAACCCTCCCACTTCCATGAGTAGAATAAGCATGCTTTATTTTCAAATGCATCACTTAAATATGGGTGACTGTTTGTGTTGCAAAATGAGAAAATGATGTCTACACATAAAAAAAAGGCCCATAATTCCAATTTTGGAAGTATATCTCGAACGTGCTTCCATACATAATAATAAGCTATCATCTGTAAGTAGAAATCCTTTAAAAAAACAACCAAGTTTATCAAATTTGGTGAAACTTTACATTTATCAATAATTAAAACACTGTTATTACTTAATAACAATGTTTCAGAAGTGTGCAACTAGCATAAATATTAGTAATTTAATGAAAAACCTTTTAAAAACTGTAAAAATATATTTCCTTGTTGAATCCAAAAGTGGACACTATATTTAATTAAAAAAACGCAATTAAAAACTTTCCAAACAAAACATATTTTAGTTATATTGAGATTTCATGAATTAAATGGGGGGTGATTGATTTTTAAAAAAAAACATTCCTATAGGTTTTTCTTACAAAATACCCTTTCACGAAAAAAAATCATTCATAAATGAATAAGTACCGAAAATTTCATTGAAATTAGCTCATTAGTTAATTTTTGGTAAAATTTTAAAATCTGTGTGAATTTTGGGCTAAAATTTTCTAATGCAAATTATCACGTGGCACCAGTTTGCTAAGTGTAAACAACTTTTCAAACACAAATGTCTCTTGGTTTATATTTACACAAAAATTTTAATTGGTTTTTGTTCCTTATTTCTTATTACAATAAACAAAACATTTTTCTCTTTTTTTACACTATTTATGTGGTTTTATGTAAATTCCCACATGGAAGATTCCCCCATGCAAATGTCACCATGGTAATTCCAACACAGTAAATTCCCCCTACAAAATTTTACATAAAATAAAGAATAAAAAAAAAAAGAAAAAATGCCAATTAAAATATTAACTTGATAATATCTTCAGAGGGGGGGGGGGGCACAATTTTTCATTAAAAATTTTGTGATTGAAAATTTTTTTTATAGTCATTACCAATTGATTAAATAATTCTTGAGCATTTATTATTAAAATCTTAAGTAAAAATCAACAATTCATCTCAATATTTTGTTTTCTTGGATATTCAAAGGCATAAATTCCCTAAGCGACCTCCAAATTTTTCAATGTTGTTTGTATACCCTAACTCTAACCTATGTAGGGGGAATTTACTGTGGTGAAATTTGCATGGGGGAATTTTTCACAGGGGAATTTACTGGTGACCATTTATGCAATACTTAATGAACAAGTGCTTGTGTCTTTGCAATTAGTACAGAGGTTTGTTATGAATTATCAATGTTTACTAAGTAGTAAAAAGAAATTGTTTTCATTTTTCATGATAAATCATATTGTTGTACATTTATTCCCATAGTGAGTAATTTCATGATTCCTATTGTTAAAGAAAACTCACAGATATCCATCTTTGTAACTGAAAGTCTATTGATCCAATCTTTATTTAATTGGTATGTTAGATTCTCATTTGATACCACAATAAGAACTAGCATTCCAAGGGAAATTATGAATCACTGCCACCTATGTATGCTTCTTTTTACCATGTAAATTAAACCATGGTGATGGGCAATGAACACTAAATAGTCCAAATTTTCAAAAAACAAGTGAGAATGCTGCTGGACACAAACTAAGGGATCAATTTGGCATAAACTTACATGGCATATTGAACCCCCACTAAAAACCTTTTTAGAGGGAGAATTTTCAAAAAACAAAAAAAAGATATTTTTACTACTCATTGAGGGGAGTGTGTGTACAAAATTTCAAGTTTCTACTATGAACGTTTAGAGATGGGCGAAGTCCGGATACATAGACACATATAAATGTCAGAACACATGAATAACCTAAATCCAGCAATAAACCAGTGTTGTGGGTAGCAGTGATTAAAAAGTATTTTCTTTATTAGAAACCATCAACCAAAACTTTCAACATAGGTTTCTTCAGTTTTTAAGTTGGTTTGGCTAGCTATATATGTATGTATCATGCATACAGGCCATACCAATGGAGCTAGAGGACAAACAAATTTAAACATCAACTCCTTATTATGTCTAGTAAAAACGTTTCCGGTGCTGAAAGACATTTTCTATGATGCATGATGGTTTCTATTAAGTGACTAACCAGACCTGCTTTTGATATTGATGAATTCTTTGATAAATGGTTGAACATTTCTTTGTGACTATCGCATATTTGTGACTTGAACATTTGCTGTGACACTTTAGTTTCTCTATAGCATTAATAACCATTTAAAACATGTTTTGATGATGTTTAAATTGACAAAAGTTGTCAAGTATCAAATACACACTGTTATTGGCATATCATGTAGATAAATGCAATTCATTCAATTTAACATTTGCTCAGATAGCAAATGTTAAATTGAATGAATTGCATTTCTTCATTGTGCTTGTTTACAAAAGTGATTGATTGTCAATTACTTTAGTCAGGAACATATTTTGATATATGTGGAAAGTCAGATAATTACTGGTGAGCTACTGTAAGCTCTGCTATGTACATCTCAAACGGTTTATCAAGTAAAATAGATATGTGCTAGAATTTTCATACAGTTCCACTTTACCTCTAGAATTAGTTAGAATCAGTGACATTTTTATTAACATTTAGCTGTAAAACACATTGCTAACCTAACTGATTTACATCAAATGTGTCATGTTCTGTCTAATTTACCTAAAGATATTGAAAAGAGTGTCTATTCCAGATACATTACTCTAAAGAGCATGACTCCTACTTAAAATAAAATGATAAACATGATTATATATATTGCAATTATGAGGGACTATTAATAAAATTGATAATTTATTAATGAAAAATCATATATGTATGAAATTATTAAAATATAAACTGTATTGGTTGAGTAATTATTTATTTGCTTAAATGGCATATTGTTTCCTTTGACAGATTCTCCAACTGGTGGAAAATGAGTTAATGTATCAATGTTACAGGAGAATATCTGAATATTTATAGTCAAGATTTCAGGGCTGATCTACACTAAGAGAAGAATAAAAAAAATTTCTGAAAAAATATTGAAACCTCTGGGAATATATCTTTTTAACAAATTCAACTTTTGAAAGCCTCATGCAAACACACATTGCAGAAAAACCATGCTCTTGGGACAAGGGTGAATCTGCATTTTCAGAAAGTTCATCTTTGAAACAAGACATGACTACACAAAGCAAGAAAGAAAACATATTATTGTAAAATCTGTGGATCAGTATTTTCCCATATTTCAAATTTAAAAAGACATATGCGAACACATACTGGAGAGAAACCATATTCTTGCAAGGTGTGTGGCTCTGCATTTTCATTGTATTTATTTTTAAAAAGACATATACACACAGTGGGAAAAACCACATTCTTGTGATGCATGTAGACACGCATATTCACATTACTTCTCTTTAAAAAAGACATATGCAAACACATACAGGGGAAAAACGTATGTGGATCAATATTTTCAGAGTTCATCTTTAAAAAGACGTGCAAACACATTCTGGAGAAAAATCATATTCATGTAAAGTGTGTGGATATGATTTTGCACGAACTTCACGATTAAAAAGTCACATGCGAACACACATTGGAGAAAAGCCATATTCTTGTGAAGTGTGTGGATCTGCGTTCTCATCTTTAAAAAGACATGTGAAAACATACTAGGGAGCTACCGTATTCTTGTGACCTGTGTGAATCTGTTTTTGCACAAACCTCACAATTAAAAAAGTCACATGCAAACACATGCTAGAAGAAAAATGAATTCATGTGAAGTAGGAAGTTCAAAGTTTTCAGGGTGCTCACCTTCAAAAAAAGATATGCAAACACAAACTGAATAAAGATTATATTCTTCTAACCAGTATGAATTTGTATTTTTTAGAAAAAATCTTTGAGAGAAATTATGTTTAGATAAAGTTTGAGACTGTTCACTTTTACGTAGCTCACATTTAAAATTCATCATATTCACAAGAAAGCATATTTTTATCATGTGTGTACAGGGATGTACAAAAAAACAACAGAATTTTTATTTTGAAGCTTGAACACTCTATGAATCATAATGCAGAGAGTTCAAGCTACAAAATAAAAAAGTGAGCATTGTATCTCTAAAAATAATGAAAATATCAACTTTAAAAATGGTTTATTATGCACTTATCATACACAGCCACTTATATACTTTTAAAATTTTTGTTTTGATAAATTTTTCAACATAATCTCCTTCATTGTTAATGCATTTCAGTCTTAACCCCATGATTCTCCATTAATCACATAGAACGAATATTAAACAGTGACAATTTCAGATAAAAATTCAGCTGATAACTTCATGTCAGGCTATGGACTTATTGATCCAATAAATTTACTAGTCTGGCAACTCATCCATATAGCAATGTGAGTTCACTTTTTCAATCTCCTTGATCGATTCTGAACAAGATTTCAGAAGGATAGAAATCAAAAACTTGTTTTTTTCCATTTAACAATTTCAATTCTATTTAAAAAAAACATTATCCAGAACCACAAAACATGACTAAATGCATACCTTATGTTGATTGCAAAAAGATTTGAATTGTACGAATGACAGAAAGAAAGGGAAACAAGGTTATATAAAGTCAGGGATGTTTTCACTGTAAAATTGAAACAATGACTAATTTACAATATCAACATTTATTTGGCCGGGGTCAATGACCTCAGATAACAGACACCTGGAAAGCTCCTAGTGTCAGAAAAGTCCGAATCTTGGAGAAGAAAGATGTGTTTTCGGATCTCGCACAAAAGAATCAACAGTCTGGGTAAGTGAAAACTGAATTCTTCTTTTTTCTTGGTCAAACAAAAAAGTGGACTTGTTAAACAAAGCCACATTATGGGCTTATTTTCCAAAGTTTGTAAAAATTCTCACTAATATAATCAATTATACACAAAATTCACACTTGTCATTTGTTCGGGAATGTTCATTTGGTCTTCTCTGCATTTTGTTTCATACACACACAAACATACCATCATATTGAATTTCCCTTCTGTCTCGTTTGGTTTCATGCCCTATTATATCAGCTTTTCTGTCCACAATTGACGAATGTGACAGTAACGTGCCTGTGGTTATGGATCCAGTGCCTGAAGAATGCTATTTCAGGTGGAGGTTCAACTACCAAGTGAAGAAGGAACCAATGATATGTACAGGAGTAGTCTGAATAACGAACATTATCCGGTGTAACAAGATATACAGTGATGAAAGACAGGCACTCACATTCAGGGGGCTCACCTGAACCTTTCGATTTTCAAAAACATTGTGTTTTCTGTGGTGAGTTTCACAATCTTAAAATCGACAAGAAGTGCCCGCCCAGATGGAGGGCTGCATTCTTAGAAGGTTGTCTTGTCATCCATTGTAAACAATAAAACAGCTGGTGCTATTATTATGTGAGGAGCTGACCCAAGACAGGCTTTTCCATCTACAGAACACTAGCACAGCAGAGGATCCATGCCCCATTGAGATCAGGATGGAAGAAAGAAGGAGCTGATATAAAGAAGCTGACACCATCATCGTCCAAGAAATCCTGTGGTATGCTGGATAAGCCTATCACATCTCTGTGGTTTCTGTTGACACAGACCTGTTTGTCCTACTCCTTCACCATTACCATCAGGCAGAACTGAATGTATCACTCATCATGGAATCCCCCCACAAGAAAAGGGCAGTAGTGGACATCAAAGCGACACTGGTCAAGCATTTACAATTTGGCAATGTGGATGCACAATTCCAGCAAGTCATCAACCAAGCCACTGCCTTCATCTCAACCTATTATGGCATAAAGGGGAGCATGGATATGTCACACACAAGGGTACTTGTCTGGGGGAAAAAAGAATGGGAAAGGATATGTTAAGATGGCCCACTTTCAAGCAATCATATGGCAAAATCTCAATGTAAATCTGCCACCAGCATTGAACCTGGGGAATTTGGATGGAAAAAAGAAACATCCAATCTACGGAAAGAAGGAAAACTTGTCCCAGACTAGATTTTGGAGATGATCAGGTGTGACTGCAAGAGCAAGAACCCTTGTAGCTCCAAGAAGTGCATGGTTTGCCATGCACAATGTTCTGTGCATGTTTCAGGGTTGGATGCTCAAGATCCAAATAGGCTGAATAGACCATCATCAGCAAGATTTGCCCTTCACACCTGCCAGTATACACTCCAAATTTCCAAACACTAATGAGCAAAGGCTCAATGGGTGTGCAGGAAGGTTCATCCAACATGACCTGTATTCTCATCAAAAGTGTGTTTTACTTTTTATTATTTTTATTATAATTATAATAATAATAATAAACAATAATTCATTTTTTTTTTTAAGTGTGATTTTTGCTGGCGTGTTTTCCCAGAATGGCCTAAAAGGGATTAATATTCATTAATTTGAAATCAAATACATATTACATGACCTCTTTTATGAAATTTGGCACATCTGATTTGAGTGTTTTACATGAAATCTCATAAATCCCCATTTTTCGGGCATAAAGGGGTTAATATCTGAAAATGCTCAAGGGATATTACCGGGCAACCTCTTGTATTTTGAAGAGGTACCCCAAGCTACAAGAATCAGCAGAGAAAAAAAAACTTTACCCTGCAAAATAAGATTCAACCCCCCATGGCCCCCCGGACTATAAAGATCTCAGAACTTTTTTCATTCAATTATCTCCCTTGACTTTCGCTCTTTAGATGACCTTTCTTAGTTACGGTAAGAAAAAGTGTCTTTTTTGGCAACAAATTTAACCCTAAATGTTTTAGTTTATTCAAATTCATATTGTTTCTACCTTTTCTCTAGTGTCGCATTGTCTCAAGGATAACAAAACAAACCAAAGGCGACAGAAATAAGTAAGTATAACGTTCTCTTAATTTCTTTGTTTACAAACTGTACGACTTTTATAGTTTCTTTCTTCTTACTGCATGTTACATTACCTTTAAAGACAAATCAGATGAAAAACAGAAATTAGTATGTATAACGTACTTTTAATTTCTTGGTTTATAATTCCTATAATAGGAATATATAGTTTCTTTCTCCCTTTTCTCTAATGTAGCATTGCCCCAGTGAAGAAAAATCGGACGAAAAAGAAGACTGAAAGTAATGATTTTAATTCTTTTAATTTCTTTCAAACACGAATTTGCAGAAAATCTTTTTTTTTGTATTATTCACGAAGGAAGCAGATGATTTTTTTAAATATTTTGTTGATCTCGTCGTGGCGATGAAATAAAAACATTCGAAAAAAAAATCATCGGCAATTTTAAAATAAAAACATCTGTGTGATTCCAGATAATTTTCAAATTTAATTGCATAAATTAATTCCCCAAAATACCGAGAGATTGCAGAGGACAGCTACGAAACTGTTGCCACAACTAAAAGACCTTAGACATCTACAAAATGACACACCGCATAGTAGAAATGGACGCAGACACTCACTGTAAGATGTGTATACAGAAAACACTAAGAACAACAAACAGAGGTCACTGCCACAAATATCAGGTACACCATCACCCTGGTATTAGAGACAGATTCTTGACATCAAGACCCCTTTCATACTGGAACTCACTTTCAGACAAAACAGTAAACTCTGTTAACATGTTCAAAAACAACCTAACAAAAGAAACTACTTACCATACAAATACAAACATTTCTAAAATACTCGCACCTTAAGTGACAACCCCTATTGTATCTGTTAGATGTATCTTCAGTTGGTACTCTTTATATACTTGAATATACTTGAAATAGGCTTTTTTGACAGCAGTTAATTGCGTCATTCTGGGTTTAAACTAATAAGAAAAATGGTAGTTAAATTTGGTATGTCCGATATCAGAATAAAGATTATCTTTTAAAAATATTGATATTCTCGGATGTGTCCCTCTTTTCACTTAGGCTGTTTCCGAGAGGAAATTTTTACTAACACCAGTGGAGGTTTTATAAAAATATTTGGTGATCTCGTAGTTTAGCGTCCTCATTATTATTACTGTTGTTTTCTTTGTTAGAATAATGTTTATAAAATTTCTAATCGATTTTTTTTCTAAATCTTGTAAGTACATTTTTATTGATTTTTTAAAAAAAATAAACTATTATTACAACACTAACAGGAATTTCTTGTACTTTTGACGTGAATTATTGATATTTACTTACGAAAATAATTTAAGATTTATATGAAAAAAACGAGTTCGTCTATTTTATTTGCATTATCCTGATAAAACTAAATGAATAACACAAATTCTAATTAATTAAACAATGGACTGACACACTACTCCCCTCTATTGCATCATTAGGCTATGTTTGCAGTATAATAGAATACTGGAATTAAATTCTTCCAGGGTCGTTTTCGTCCCTACTTTTTCTCTTCTCAGTATATTTTTAAGACTTTATTTATACAATGAGTGCCAGGAAATTATCCACTGTAGGATTTGAAACGGTGTTGTGTAAATTATAGTCCCTCGTACAAAAGCGTCCAAATATGATTGAATGCAATCAATAATCAAATATGAAGTTAAACATTTTATTTTTGTAAAATCTTATCATTTCTACTGATAAAAAATTATTTTTGAAGATTATTCTTGGAAATATGAACTCTGTAAAAGTCACAAAAAAAAATAAGCTGGTAAATAGTTCAGATGTCTTATATTGAAAATTTAAAAACCTTTCTTTTTTTTTTGTTGATAATGGAGGGTCTTTTGTTTTTGAAAGTTATAGAATAGTAAAAATGACAAATGTACAAATTATATTTAATTTAATTATGTTTGTTTGAAGAACACTCATATATTAATTCTACTTATGACTGAACATGAATTCTGAGGTATGCTTTAGTTCATTGAAACTTAGACAGAATTATTATAAGTTTATAATTGCAAATAACCTATTATTTTTATTCATTTTACCTCTTCTTTATTTACAGATATCAATTGAAGACGAGTACAAGTTCATCTGTTGCCCATACAAAAAAGACTGTATAGAGAAACTTTAATTAGCAATGTTGAATATGAGAATGGATAATCAGACGAATAATATTTCTAACTGGAAAGAAACCTTATTATTGTAAACAGTGTTTATATTTGAAAAAGCCAATTGCAAAAACACACTGAAGGTAAACTATTTGTATGCAGATTGTTATTATGTCATTTGACACAAAGACGCACATGCAAACAAATATTGGAGAGGACTCACCTTCTCATCAATTGAGTGAATCAGTATTTTCACAAAATTCACATTTGGAATCACATATTCAAACATTCCCTCGAGATAAACCATTTTCTTGTGAAGTATGTGGATCAGCATTTTCACGGGATTTACATTTAAAAATACATGTACGAACACATACAGGAGAGAAGCCATATTCTTGTGCAGTGTGCGGTTTGGCATTTTCTCAGAATTCAAATTTAACAACTCACATGCTAACACATACTGGAGAGAAACAATACACTTGTGAAGTATGCGGATTGAAATTTTCACATTTTTCATTTTTAAAAACACACATGCGAACACACACAGGAGAGAAACCTTATTCTTGCAAAGTTTGTGGATCGGCATTTACAATGAATTCACATTTAAAAATACACATGCAGACACACACTGGCGAAAAGCCTTATTCATGCAAAGTGTGTGGATCATCATTTTCACAAGGTTCACATTTAAAAATACACATTCGAACACACACCGGAGAGAAGCCTTATGTTTGTGAAGTATGTGGATCAGCATTTTCACAGAGCTCCAGTTTAAAAGAACACATGCGAACACATACCGGAGAGAAACCATATTCTTGTGCACAATGTGGATCAGCATTTTCAAAAGGTTCACATTTAAAAAAACATATGGAAATACACACAAGAGACAAATCATTTTTCTGTGAAGAATGTAAATCTAAATTTTTTACAAAGTCAGCTTTGAAAAGGCACATGAACAAACATACTACAAAAAAATGACATGTTTTGACGTATATTATTCTTTACTTTCATGCAAATCGACAGGGAAAAGCATACACTCAAATGTGCACTGGAAATGATTGTTAAATTATATAAATTTACTATAACAAATGTCAAGTTTTTGTTGCTTTCTATGTCTGTATTTTTAGCCATATATTCAGAACATGAGCCAATATATTATCATGTCTTTAGTTGGTTAGTTCTTTATCCAAAGAGGTTAAACCCTTTATGCTGTAACCTCCAGGAATGTGGCATATCAGCTGAAAGATTTTTAAATAATGCTGATTGAACTTTTATCTAAATTGTGAAAAAGACCCAGCTATGTCCTCCTTCAGTGCCAATACTCATTCCACCAATATTGCTGCTCCAATCACATATTCTGTGTCTATTGTGGACTTAAGCTTTATCTATACTTCAGATCATTGTCAACTGAATTTTGGTTGCTTAGAATCCATGGCTACTCTTTCTACTGAAACAAGGATTGTAAAATTACATATTGGAATGAAAATGCTGGCACCAATATTAAACAAAAGTGATCACAAAAGATTTAGAAGTGAGTAGTTTTTCGAGATTTATGATTGCACTGTAATAGAATTTCACGAACCAGACCCAAAATATAATCTCCCAGCATGTTCTTGTTATATGTTCCTTGGTAGCAGTGTTCAAAGTCCAGTATCTCATGCTGGAAGCACTCGTCTTGCTCCTCCAAATACACTCCTATGTTCTCTTTTAATTTATCAAGATGAGCATCAAGGATATGGATTTTATGGGACAGCCTGCAGCCCATTTTACAGTAGTTCTTTACTATATCTCCACCGGTTGCACATAGGTTTTGGCCTTGTGTTTGTCCTGGAAGCCTTGAACCACTATGACCAAGCTGTTTTCTTCTTCCTAGTGGAAATTCCTTGCACTTCAGGATCTTCTTTATCTGTGGTCAGACGAAGACACTGGCTTTGACCTTTGCCTCAGACAGTACTTTGTGGCAGCATCGCTAAGATGTGTGAGGCCTACAAGGCCTAAATCGACATGCCTATTTGGGATCAAGACACATTCTGGGTACTTCACTTCACCTGCAATAAGACAGTGTCAAGACCTTGCTAGATACCTTGAAGTATGATGGGAGGTCATCAAAGACTTCAAGATGGTGGCAAAAAACTACCATCGTTATAATGACATGATTGCTAACACTAACACTAACTCTAAAAAAACAAATTAATGGCTTCTATTTTCATTATTGTCTTAATATCTGATCGATATGTTGTATAATTATACCTTTTTGACCTTTGTATGAGTCTATATAACATTTTAGCTATACAGTTACTTGGAAATTAAATCTAGCCACTTCAAGATTCAAAATGGCTGTTCTCCTAAGTGCATATATACAAGGATTGCCATAAATTATATTGCATTTTGGACGTTAAAACAACCAAAACAAAATCAACATTTAAATTTATTGGTGTGTTTTTTTTTGTTTTTTTTTTACAAAGTAATATTTTTATAATAATTATATTCGGTAATGAAGGAATAAATAACCAAAGTTTTATTAAATTTAATTCCTTAATTTGTGGGTCGTTTATACAATACAATCGAGCGAGTGAATTTTGATCTTTAGTTTCGGGGTTTCGACAATCGAGATGTATTCCAGATTGTTTTTCGCCATTTGAGATTATATGTTTTTATTTATTTTATATGTTTTTAGTTGTTTCACAAGGTGTCAAAAGATTAGAAATATGTGTTGAAAACTTGTATATATTGTGTCATAGAGTTAAGTCATTAATGGAAATATTTTGTTTTTACTGAAATTTGGTATACCATATTCTTTGTAATATATTAATTATATTAGTTATTTTGGTAGTATTATTTAATAAAAAAAATGTTAAAGAATGACTTTATTTATTTGTTCAAATCTCACTTAGATTTTATACAATAGACAATGTAAACCAGTGGTTCTTAACCATTTTACCACCCTGCCTCCCCCTTTAGTCATGCCTCCACGCCCCCCTTTTCAACCAAATGAAGACAAATCTCTTGTGGATTAAATGAAAAACTTTAAAGAATGCGTGTTTTTGTCGTTTTATTGAACAAAGAATACAAAACATATTTAATATATTAATAATGTTGAGTATCTCATTAAATGTCATCATATATGATTCACACAGATATGTTGATCCAAACATTGTCAGAATCTGAAGTGCTTGATGTGAGATCAAAGGGTAAACAGGGAGGTACTTGACCCAGAATATCTCTAAATCCAGTCTCTTAAAGTCTTCTTCACCCGAGGAGATAAACCTTAACTCAATAAACTCCTCTTGCACTTCGTCCGAAATATCAGTTTGCAAGGCTTGATGTTCATAATTCATACCCACACACAGCTGTTTGAAGAGACAACTGTTTAAGCTTCAGGCTTTGATGAAATTAACTACCTTTATAGCCAGGTTCATGGCATCCCTCATTTCAACAGGTAAAGTTATGGATGCTAGGGTTTGACGATGAAGGATGCAGTGTGTACCTATAGCAGATGGACTTTTTTCTTTCACTTTTGTTATAAAACCAGATTGTAAACCACTCATGGCCAGGGTTCCATCAGTACACACTCCTACCAGTGAGTCCCATGAAAGATGATTTTCCTGGAAGAAAGCTGATACCACTTGAAATATATCTGCTGCATTTCCTCTTTTACACTATTGCCTGACACAAAAGAAGCATACACCAATAGCTGAGAACAATGAACGACATCAGTCGTTTAATCCAATTGGATGGTAAATGCAGGAGAAGCTCTTGCTGAAGAACTTGATCTTTGATGTCTTTTTCATCGATCCTGCCTTTGATGGTATTGTTGGATAGAGAGATATGCAAATACTTGTTTGCACTCTCCTTACCTAGAAGGAGCTCTGCTGCACAACGTATACTAGGTTTTATGAGGGTCTCTCTGATATTATGGCTCTTTTTGCTCTTTGCAGTTAACAGAGAGATTTTATAGGAAGCCTCAATAACCTTTGAAGTCTATTGCAGAAATACTCTACCGCTGTCCATTTTAGCTTGCTTTAAGGACTGCCTTTTTGTTTCAAAGAATTCTTTGCAGGATGAATTGTCTTCAAATGGCATTCTAAACGTGTCGGTCGCATACCTTCATTGCTCAGAGTCTTGTAGTATCATATTACACACTGGGGTACCGCTGTGTCTTCACCCTTTTGGAGTGACTCAAATCTAAATCCGATATAAAATCGTTGATATACTTCTGCTTTTTTGCACTAATTGCGAACGATTTAGTTTGAAATGGGTGCTGCAAATGTTAAAAAATTCAGGTGAATTTTTAATATATTTTTGGGGTGTGAATTAAAAAAAATGAAAACCATTTTGAATGTATCTTTTTATTGTGTTTGTAAAAGCCGAAAAAAATCACTACTCAAAATTGAAACGATTTTTGATGACTTTAATTTTGCAGAAATATAAAAGATTTTCAGCAGGAAATCAAATAAGGGGAGGAAGTTGGAAAAATGCCAGATGGCTAAAAACAAAAAGGAATTAGTTCCCTTATACTAGTGAATATAAAAAACGGAAATTATTAAAGGTGATACTTTCGTTTTTTATGTTTTCTTTTAATGTTCATGATATTATGCAAACACATGTTAAGAGAATTTTTTTTTTAAATTAGAGAAATTTCTACTTTTTTCCACTTGGGCTTGTAGTATCATATTACACACTGGAAATTACTTGTTCCCCTCCCCACCCCTGTTAAGAACCACTGATGTAAACCATCTTTACTTTCACTTATTATAGCCCACCTTTGAATATTTCCCATCTCACCCACTTTGCAGTTTTCACAGCTCAGTTATAACATGGTTCACTTGCATGGACCCAGACACCCACGTCATATTGAGGGTGGGGGAGGCCTGTATGAATAGCCACAGTCTGTAAGCATTTTCAGTAACATGTAACCTACAATTGTCAATTATTAACAGATAACCTTCAGAAGGGTATACATAGAGTAATGACACAAAACTTGATTGTGAGAGATTGTATACTGTATGAATTTAAACTTGGAACAAAAGCAGTAGAAGCAGTCTGTAAAATTATGTACAGTATTTGATGACGGTGAAGATAGTGATAGTACTGCCCAAAAGTTGTTTGGAGGCTTTCAACTGGAAATGAGTCACTTGAGAGATGCACTTGTAAAAGACACTTGGTAAGAATTGATGATGACCAACTGAGGACTGATCTTGAATCTAATCTCCTTCAAATATGTTAGATACTTGCATTATGATTCAACACTAGTGATGAAACTCTACATCTGCACCTGCATTGCATCGGAATAAAATATACATTAGGGAAAATTGGTAACGTACAAACTCAGTAAATAAAAGAAAAGAAAAACTGTCCACACTTTTTGTTGCTTAATATTTTACTTCTCAATGCATTATTTACTTCAAAGTACACATAACTAATTTTTTTTTTGATAAATATAAAATTGTTGAAAAATAAGAAAGACAGGTCTGGTTGATCACTCAATAGAAACTGTCACATGACCAACATCTTTTGGCAGCATGCCGTGTTGGGGTGATCGATGAATCTTGCCTTTTGTTGGGCTGTGATCACTAAAAAAGTCTGAATTTCCAAAAAGCAAACTTGAATTCTGCTATATACAAACTAAGGGACCAATTTAGCATAAACTTACATTGCTTTTAAACTTACATTGAACTTTTATAAAAAAGAAAATTGCTTGCTAGACATAATATGGAGTAAATGCTTAAGTTTTCAGCCCTCTAGCTCCATTGGTGTGGCCTGTATGTGTGATACATACATACATAGCCAGCCAGACCAATTTTTTAAATGAAGAAACCTATGTTGACAGTTTTGGTTGATGGTTTCTATAAATACAAAATTGTTGAAAAAATAAGAAAGAAAATTTTCTGTTGGGCAGAATAATAATAATTACGATTAATTTTTCCTAAAAATTATCATATTTTTTGTTTACCAATGCATGAATAAAATTGGTTGCTATTTTTAAAGCTAAAAGAGTTGCCAAGCTAGTAAGTTAATTTTTTTCCCCAATCCATAATGGCCCCTGCAATCCCATGAATTGAAAACAGATTTTGTGCTTGTTCAAATACTTATGAGAAATAACTTTTTATCAATGATAATTTATATATGAGAAAAGTATTTCTCATAAGTATTTGAACAAGCACAAAATCTGTTTTCAATTCATGAGATTGCAGGTACCATTATGGATTCTGAACAGTGGGGGTGGGAATTAACTTACTAGTTTGGCAACTCTTCCATATAGCAACATGAGTTCACTTTTTAATCTCCTTGAAAAGTTCTGGACAAGATTTTAGAAGGAGAGAAGCAAAAACCTTGCTTTTTTTTCATTTAACAATATTTTTTCAAGAAATTTAGCATTCAGAACCACAAAACATGACTAAATGCATGCCTTGTTAAGTCGATTGCAAAAAGGTTGGTCCTTCTTGCGTAATGTTCCTGTCTTTAACTCTCAAAACCAGATTATCTGTTCGAATACTTATAACAGATACTGTATATTTAAAGCAAATAAGAACAAAACAATAATGAAAGGAAATTTAAATACTTTCATTGGTCACTTTTCAAATTCCAAAGTAACGTAAATAAAGACAAATCAAGTAGTTACACAACAACTGAACAGTTGTGTACCCAAGTGACAAATTTTATTTTTTGGTAAAGGGGTGATCAATGAATTACTTTTCTCACTTTTTGGGGGGCAGTGATCACTAAAACAGTCTGAATTTTCAAAAAAGAACCGTGAACGCTTCTGGACACAAACTAAGGGTCCAATTTAGCATAAACTTACATTGTAAATTGAACCCCCCACTAAAAACTTATTTGGTTGAGGTATTTTCAAAAAACAAAAAAAGGACTGCAAGATATATTAAAAATACGCAAATCTGAATTTGGTGTGGATCGGTAAAAAATTACGCCCTGGGAACCTGTGTGCATTCAAATAAAAATTATAATTTAAAAATGCGGCAAACTTTTCTATCTTGTCCCTCCATCTTGTGTCTGGT
>VCCN01006885.1:10031416-10115247 GCA_006491835.1 Architeuthis dux
ATATTCAAACGTTTAAACCCTATTTTAAGAATCTGTTGACAAAGAAAGATAACTCTAATCTTCTTGCATATAGTGGACGTTGCATATATTGGGCCCCGCGTGACCAACATTGCTCCATTTTGTTGATTGTCTTGGTTTAAAATTATGTGAAGATAGGTTTTCAATACACTGAAATAGCTGTTTTAGTGCTTCTAAAATTGAACATTTTCTTTGCCTGGTGGGGAGTGAAACACGAATTTTTTTAGGAAACCTTCATCTTGAGAATTTCTAAACCTGTGTTACTTGGTAAAAAAATGTGGGGTTTAGTATTTTTGGATCCATAAAATCAAATCATTACAATAAATATTTATTTATTTGAAAATGAATTTGTCAATTACTTTACAAGTTTAGTTGATGACAATGTTTAAAAATCCTAGTATTTAACATGAAAACATTATGCATAAAATTTGTCATTAAGTAATACTAAGTATTTAAACATTTTTATTTGCTGTGACTTAACTAACTAATATATGCATTTAAACATAAGAATTTTTAGAGCGAAATATAAAAAGTACTAACTATGATTTTATATAACGATTCAATAATGTGGGTAATAAAAATCTAATAATCTTTCTTTGTTGAATTTGGAGATTTTTGTGAGGCTATGTAAAAAAATTAGGCCATTTAAATAATTGTATTGTACATTTTTTTAAGCGAGGGATACAATTATGTCCATCACCGCTTAGAATAATCAATCGTTTTCTCCAAGATAATTTGACGTTTTCATCGTCACCGTCTCTTTCCATTTCTTAACGCTGTTTTGTTTGTGATATTCGTTTTAATTCCAACAATTTCTTATGAACTGAACGAACAATACATCAATTCTGTAAACTGACTTAAAAATCCCCCAAATCGGACACGGGACAGCAATAGAAAAAAAAATAGACAATTATATCGCCTTTTCTGTCTTTTTCATTACAATTCAATTCTCTACCTAAACCTAAGGTAAGTTGAAAATAGGATTGATTTCGCCTAAAAAGATATGATGCAAAACAAAAAAGAGTTCACATCTTTACTGAACAAGATCTACAAGTTAAGACACTTTGAGTGTACAAAGAAGTACCCAATGAAAAAGGAAGGAAAATAGATTAAGTTGCATTTTCATTTTTTCTCGTCGACTAGAAATCCAATTTGTGGTGTTAATTAGAGGTGTCCGGGGAATCAAAACATCAAAACCTTTCTCCCGAACGGTCAGTCTTGTATACTTTTTTAGTTGGGTTTCCAGGTCAGTCAGGGTTGCCAGTTATGTCCGATTTCGGACATCGTGTCCATGTTCGCCCTGTATGTCTGATTACAAATTTTAAGAATCGGACATCCAAAATTGTCCGTTTTAAAGCCCCACTCAGCGTTTCCAACTTTGATATTTTATATCTAAATTTAGATATTTTTTTGTTGCGTTTAGATATCAGATATCAGTTCCATCCACTTTTAGCTATTTATGTTCATTATTGTATTATAATGTGGCTACTTTTAGCCACTATTAGCTATTTTTAGCCATCAATTTTTCTGTCCGTTTGACCGATTGAGAGCAGGGTTGACTTTTGGAACACTCGTGTCAGATTCTGAGAAAACTCTGAGGTCAGTCAAGTTGTCAGATTTTTGCCTGAATAAGAGGCTCTGTCAAAAATTTGAAATGAGAACAACAAAAAGTTAGCAATATAGAGCATTTGGGGGCTTTTTGTTAGTCGTCACAGGACCAACATTTTCATAACCGGGTGAGTGAGAATTTTATGGTAAGTTTATTTCGTTTGGGTTTTCATTTTCATGGGCATACCTGTCAAGTTTCAATGTTGAAAATGAGTGAGAATCGTACCCTCCCGGACAAGGGAGGAAGGCGCCCCCCCCCCCATCCCAACTTAAAATGTGTTTCAAAAGTTCTGTATGTGATCTGTCAAAATAATGTGAGTTCCTAAAAATATACTGAATACATACAAATAAACAACCAACAATTGTTAATCACAAACCAAAAGGTTCACACTTTTTTTATAAAATTTCTCACCTCAATTTTACACTTTTTATGAAATGCGTAAGAATGTTCCATTAATGCGTGAGACTTGACAGATATGTATGGGGACTAACGAGAAAGAATTTTTGATCTTTTTCGGTGAGAAAAAGAAAATGCAACTTAATCATTTTGTTCTTCTTGTTAGGCTTCCGTACTATGGAATTATGGACGTTAGCTTTTGGTGGTGACTAACGAAAAAGACCCTAAATTTATATGCATTGATCTGCTTTCATCATTCTGACATCGACCCGAAACAAACCAAAAAAGAAATTTAAAAATTGTGGTTGACGTAATTCTTAAAGTAAACATTTTGAAGAATTCAACTGTACCAAGCGACACATGTTATTTTAGATTATTCCCCTTTGCCTACAAAGTTGTAGAGGTATGTATTCTGTCTGTCTGTCCACACGATATCTCCAAAAGTGCTCAGTGAATTTTAATGAAATTTTGTGGAAGGGTAGGGTGGGCAATGGGGTAAGGAAGAGTTAGTTAAATTTTGGGTTGGATCTAGGAATTCTTTCTTTGAAGTGATTCAATTTTGGGGCAGATTCATGCACAATTACTTCCCCTGACAATGGAGTTGGCTGAAATATGCGCTCTCTGGGTATCTGTGAGTTTACCACCAACAATTCACTACCCACAATAGAGTGCCAAAGTCTGACGTCATGACCTGTTTTCCAGCTCCACTACTGTTAAAACTCATACTTAAATAGCACTTGGCGAATCCCGCTTGTTTCTTTTTGGGTTATTTTGATCGCAATTTCACACATTTTGTCAGTATATGACATCTAGTTTATGGTTATTAAGAAATTTTGATAACTTTTAGTCATTTTATCGATTTTTCACCTGTTTTTTCCATTGGAATATTTGAGCAGATGACAAGCATAACAAAAGCAATGTTATGTACCTGACTGCAATCATTGATCAGACTGTCACAGTTGCAAATATTACAGATTCCTAAAGATGGAAGACAATTCCTTCATTGGAAAATATAATACATCCTTATAACTTTGAAGAAATATTTTTAGGCTGAACTTTACTGCATGTCAGAGGGCCTTTCTGGGCCATAACAACAGCAACCCAACCCAGTTGGTTGTATATTACTACTATTATTACTGTGTTTAGCATATGTTATGTTAAAGGGATCCCAAATTTTAAAAAACAAATATTAGAACATAAGTTTTTTACTTGCACAGTAAATTAATTTGTTCTTCACCAGTGTTCGTATTTTCTCTTGTTTTCAGTTGTTGTTTATATTTTGTGTATCTTTAAAAAAAATAAAACCTTTTCTTCTTTGTCTTTTATAAATACTAAACATAAACAAACAACTCTTCATTAAAAAAGGCTACATATCTAGAGACAAAGATTGAATGCCTTTCTCTTGATATCCAGCCAGCTGGTAGAAATGGGAAGGCATAAAAATTGTGATTCAGTAGTCCCCCCCCCCTCATCCACAGTTTTGCTTTCCGCGGTTTCAGTTACCTGCGGTCAATTCCAGAAATAAACAATTCATAAGTTTTACATAATAATCATCCCAAAGCACAAGAGTAGTGATGCTGGCAATTTGGATATACCAAAGAGAAGCTGTAAAGTGCTTCCTTCAAATGCAAAGGTGAATGTTCTCAACTTGATAAGGCAAAAAAAAATTGTATGCTAAGATCTATGGTAAAAACAAATCTTCTATCTATAACTTTTATTACAGTATATTGTTATAATTGTTCTATTTTATTATTATTATTTATTGTTGTTAATATCTTATTGTGTCTAATCTATGAATTAAATTTCATCATAGGTATGTGTGTATCAGAAAAAACATAGTGTATATAGGGTTTGGTACTATCTGCAGTTTCCGCTGGGGATCTTGGAACATATCCACCACAGATAAGAGGGAACTACTGTATGTTAAAATTCTTTATGGAGAGATAGAGTAAAAGAAAAAGGTAAAAGAAGGGATGCAGTTGAAAATATTTGTGCATTCCTTATTTCCTTTTTCACATATAATATTAATCCATGTTTGTATAACATTTAGATCAAAACAGATGGGTAACAAAGATAGAAAGGGATAAGGAAAAGAATGAGATGATACAGACAAACGATGAGAGAAGAGCAGAGGCATGAGATAATGGATAATCTTAGTTGTTAACACATGTGAATCAGGTCCAGCTAGTTATTATTGTTATTGTTAACTTTTTGTCAGACATTAAATTTCAATAGTAATGTCTCCCTGGAATTGGTGACAAGTCTCCTCAATTTTCAAAGACTCTTCTCAGGATCCTGGTAGAATTCAAGCTCTTCAGTTCTGATTGTGGCACATTAATTTTCAATGGTGATATGTCCCTGAAATTGGTGACAACAAGTCTCCTCAATTTTTCAATGACTTTTATTGTTATTATACACTGATTTATTCAAACTTGTGTCCTCATCATGGTTTTTATAGTCACAACATTTTGACCTTTGTACCATCTGGACTTCTTTAGTTGTCTGTCTTGAAATTTTGAACCAAACACTTTATTCAATAGACAGGAGTAGACTGTGTAGACCATACTTTTTCCTTTACCATGTATCAGCAAATTTATGCTCAGCGTATTAGTCTATTAGAGAGATTTCTTTATGCTTGAAAAGTTGACTTAAATGCCAGCTAATACAGTATCTCTCATCTCCAGTCAATCAAATGAAAATAAATCATGTTCATTCACTATAAATTAGCTGTTTTGGGATTTTTAATGTTGATACATTCATATTCAGTGTCTGAATTTATCTTTGTAATAATGTTTCTTTTTCTTTTTCTTTTTACAGATATTTTGGAAATTAAAACAAAATTCTGCTTTTGAAAACCTTTTCCAACATAGTGAATTTCAATGACTGAGAGTTTCATTAATCACCTCTGATCAGAAAACATGGAAAAGTCAGGTAAAGAAAAAAAGAATTATTGTGAACTTTGTGGATCTGCATTTTCAAGTAGTCCAGCATTAAAAACCCATATGAGAGGTCACACTGATGAAAAACCATTCTCTTGTGACACGTGTGGAGCAACATTTTTATTTAAGTCATACTTAGTGAAACATATGCGAACACACTCAGGGGAGAAACCATATTTTTGTGAAATTTGTGGAGCTGCATTTCCACGAAAATCGGATTTAGTCGAACATGTGCGAACACACACTGGAGAGAAACCATATTCTTGTGAAGTATGTGGTTCTTCTTTTACTCGAAAGACACATTTGGTTCGACATATAAAAACACACACTGGCAAAAAGCCATATTCTTGTGAAGTGTGTGGATCCTCATTTTGTGACATGTCAACTTTAAAATGCCATATAAGAAGACACACTGGAGAGAAACCATATTCTTGTGAAATTTGCGGTGCTGCATTTTCAGAAAAGTCAGGATTGGTGAAGCATGTACGGACTCACACTGGAGAGAAACCCTATTCATGTGAAATATGTGGATCTTCTTTTTCACAAAACTCAGATTTAGCTCGACATATACGAACACACACAGGAGAGAAACCTTATACTTGTGAAGTGTGTGGATCTTCATTTTCATTGAAGTCAGCTTTGGTGAAACACATGCGAACACACACTGGGGAGAAGCCTTATCCTTGTGATATGTGTACAGCAGCCTTTGCAGGAAAATCTGATTTGGTTCAACATGTGCGAACACACACTGGAGAGAAACCATATTCTTGTGAAACATGTGGATCTTATTTTTCCAGAAAGTCAGATTTGGCTCGACATGTGAGAATACATACAGGAGAGAAACCTTACTCTTGTGATATGTGTACATCTTCCTTTTCTGGAAAGTCAGATTTAGTTCAACATATGCGAAAACACACAGGAGAGAAGCCATATTCTTGTGAAACATGTGGATTTTATTTTTCTCAAAAGTCAGATTTGGCCAGACATGTGCGAACACACACTGGTGAGAAACCATATGCTTGTGAAACATGTGGATCTGCATTTCGTGATATTTCTGGTTTAAAGACCCATATGAGAAGGCACACAAAAGAGAAACCATATTTATGTGAAGTATGTGAAGCTGCCTTTCGGCACAGTTCAGCTTTGACAATTCATACAAGGAGACACACAGGAGAGAAACCATATTCTTGTGAAATGTGTCAAGTTGCATTTACAACCAATTCAAACTTGAAAAGACATATGCAAACACATTCTGGTGCAAAAACATGTTAACATATATCTGACAATACAATGTCACTTTGTTCTCTCTCAAAAATCATCAGAACATGTTGATATGATAGCATATTTGATCATTTTATGGATTTTTTTTAAAGCTTCAACTTGTACTCATGGTGTCATAGGGAGGTTGAGACAGCATCCGCGTTATTCCATCTGTCCATTTTTATTCTTTATTTTACTTGAGCATTTTATTATAATCCTCTTGCGGCTTACTAGGCCTGTCAAAACTTCACCAGAGCCCTGTTGACAATACATTTCAAGAACACATTCCCATCTGTCTGTTGCCAGCCTCTCATGATGCTGGACGTTCCTGTTTTGAATTTAGAATTTTCCGTCTCCTAGACTGCCAACCAAGGCTGAAGAGCCCAGTCTGCCCTACTGTGGGAGAAGAGATCAATTCATGCCTTTCCCATGGGCAGAGCCATTCTCTGTGCTACTGTTAGGCCACCCACACCACCTTTGTGGAGTTGTGTGGATCTGAATTTCACATAGTTTATCCCTTCAAATGAAAAATGATAAGCCACATGTATATTTTGTAATGCTAAAATCATGCACACTTATAGTATCATTAGCAGCTATCAGCCCTCTCCCTTCTTACCCTCTTATTAAACTACCTAACTTTCTTTTCTCCTATCTCTCTTCCTACTGTATGTGTCACACTTATAGTATCAGCAGAACTCAGCCAAAACAGTTGTTGTACACTTATGAGAACCGTCAGCAAAGTAACGGCTTGTGGACTAGTTTTAAAATGTAGACAAAAATACTCAATAAAGTGAGATGTTGAAAACATTAGTCTTGAACATTTGCTTTTGCAGAGAAAATACAGGTATCCCCCGCTTTTTGAATGTTCACTTTACATCATTTCACTTTTATGAAAGGCCTAATTTAGTACAGATTTCAAAAGAATTTTCCCATATAAATTAATGGTAATTGCTTCTTTGCTTTAGACCAATTCATTTTACGAAAGGTTTCATAGGAATACACTACTTTCAGAGGTGTGTTGGTTTCTTAATATCAACCAGGGAATAGTTTGAGTGATTCTATCATAGGAAATGTGTAAATGTTTTCTTTCAAGTTTCAATCAGATTAGTTTAAAATTAAGTTTATTGGGATTGAGAAAATACACAATATCTTTTCATTAAATAAATGCCAATTGTTATTTACCATATTTTCTGTGGATGACACTATTTTTTTCCCTGTGTCCTACAGGACTAATGTTACTTTTTTCATAGTTCTATGCAGAACAGAAGATGGAAGGTAATCTATGCTAGACAGTAATTTAATCTCCTGTATATGACTTCTGAATGAAGTGTATAAATTATACTTAGTATAAAATAGTAAATTCACAAAAGTATCATAAATATTTAAAAAATATATATGTAAGCAGAAAAGTTCATTCCTGTATTGGAATACTACAGTAGGCTAGGAGTAAACTTACTGTGTCTCTGTATTGTAAAAGAAAAATGCAGACTATAAATGGTCAAGAGGATTTACATGTCGCTAAGTCACCCACAAAACATCTTGGTAAAGTAGGTGAAAGTTTTGAGACCGTAATTTTATTTTCAAGAATAGTTTGGACAACTTAACTCATTCTTTGTTATATATGGTTCCCACAACATTTCAGCCAATTCATCCCATGGCTTTCTTCAGATGTACAATTCATATGGAAAGAGAGAGTTTTTTTTTCTGATAGTGCACCACAGCTGCTGTCCCACTCAGGACTGAAGCTGGAATCATCTTCACCTAGGAAGGACGAACATGACAGCTGAAAAAGGCCATAGAATGGATTGGTCAAAAGGTTGTGACCACAACATAACTCAAAGTATGAGTTCATTTATCCAAACGATGCTTGAAATGTTAATGTTCCAAAATTTAATCAGTTCTTCTGAAGCCTATTGTTCACCTTTCCACAAAATATCATTGAGAACTTTTGGAGATATTGTGTTGTCAAAGATGAACTTTTAGTGATAATATGTGGTGTGGACATATAAATACGACGTAGGGGAGGTAATTGTACATGGATCCGCCCCAACATTCAATGATTTCTTCCATAGCCTATTGTCCACCTGTTCACAAATTTTCATGGAAATTCACTGAGTTCACGTGTCTGCCCACATGATATCTCCAAAAGTTCTCTGTGATTCTCAATGACATTTTGTGGAAGTGTGGACAATAGGCTATGGAAGAAGTGATTAAATGTTTGGGTGGATCCAGGTACAATTACTTCACCTGACAATGGCGTTGGCAGAGGTATTTCTGGTTAATCCAAGTGTTCTTCAGATAAGTGATCTCATTCTTTTTGCTACTCTTGTTCTTACTGCAGTGCTTCAGCCAATAATTTTGAGATGAGATTTGTTCAGACTATTGTGTTACTTTTGTTATTACCATTGTTTCAAACAATCTACATGGAAAGAGGGAGGGTCTATTTTTTTCTTAATAGAGAAAACAAATAAATGGTAGCCCTTTTAAAAATGGTGACAAATATACTAATCAGACCAAGCCATTAGGCCAAACCTCACAGCAATGTGTTCGTCTGGTCAGTATATTTGCCACCATTTATTTCTGTTAGCTATCATTTTCTGTTTTGCTCTACCTAGAAAAAAAAAGACCCCTCCTTTTTCCATACAGATTGCACACCTGAAGATATTCATAGTGGATCGACCAAAATGTGGTCACTGAGGTATGCCTGTATATGAATTAAAAAATAAGAAAATCATGGCTAAATCAAGAACAGCCATCAACATCTCAACCAAAATTATACCTACTGATGAAAAAATCTTCTCTCTGTTTGATGAGATCCAAAGTAAATTCTTTGCTGGAACCTGAACAAACTGTTACACGCAATAGTACAGTGTGCAATTGTCTCATTTGAATGGCATATTGTAACAGAAATTAACCAAGGAATTTAACCAGTGATTTTACTGCACAACAGTTCCTGTCCTCATGTTGCAAATGTGATGCAGCAAACAAGTTGTGAATTGCACACACAAATATCGTCCAGTAGGTTTTTTCACTTAACTTATATGGAAGCTACACATAACAGTGAAGAGTTAACTCCCCTGAATTAGGTGAGGATTGTTCTTGCTGTTGTTACAGGCGAAAATCAAAGTCAATTCCAGACTTGGACTGGAATTTGACAATACATATTTTTTATCTATTGTTCATGTATATGTTGTACCATATCATTCATGTGTAAGGTATTGTTTTTGCTTCAGTACCAAATAGCTTTGTTTAGTACCAAATTGCAACCCTGCCATAATAACATGAGTCTACTGTAAATGGTGTTCTAGATTTGTTCGTTACCAGCAGATATTTGTTTCTATATAAGTAACCATACCTTTTTATTGCTTAGTCTATCACAAAAATAATCTTGAGGTATACATTTAGATAGAAAGCTACATCTTTCAACATCCATGAAATTCAATGGAACACATAATTTAGAAAATGTTCTCGCTTTTAGATCCTTGCCACTAAAGATCGAGCCTTAAGCCTCCTTCTTATTTTTTAAAAATAGAAATTATAGTGACCCAGAACAAATCATACACATTGTTAGTGAAACATTTTTTTAATATTATCAAAAGAAGAATTAATGAAATATCTATGAATCAAATGTGAAGACAAAAAGCTGGTTTAAGTCACATAGAATTGCATAGTGTTATTGATTTAGTGTGATTTACTCTGCTTCAGATCTGCATAACACCAGACTGAGGTAACCCAAAAACTGATCCCATATTTCTGGTGTTAAATCCATTTTACTGCTCTGAATTCATTCAATATATTTAATGATATACTGTATCCATTAAATATATTACAACATATAAGTCTGTTGCAAGGAAAATAAAACCCCAACATAGGAAATTATACTGTTTATAATTTTGAGAAGAGTCATTGACATTCTAAATTTTGTTTGGACTAGAAGTTCAATTGTTCAAACAGGAAATTATCTTGCTCATTTAAATGTTTAATCTTTATTTACCACTGCAGAAAATGTTGATATTTCAGGTGTCACAGCGAATAACAATTTCTCTTCAAAATTATTCACTGTATAGACTGAATAGTTAAAAATTGAAAGCAGTACATTTCCATGAATAGAAATTTCTCTAATTTTTTTAAAATCAATTATTTCCTTCATTAATTTTGGCATACAAATTCTATTTGGGGAGTGGCAAAAAAAATAATTGTAGTTTTTTAACAATGTTAAAGGTTTATGCAGCCTCTTTTGGGCATATTCTGTATATTACATAAACTATTTTAAAAAGTAAAACATTTAGAATTCCATCAAAACTTATAATTCAATACATTTTGTTGCCAAAAGTTTTGAAATAATTTTGATTTTCATCAGGTTTCACATTACAGCCATTTTTTGTAATTACAATTAAAGGTTTGGTTAAAAGTATGATGAGAATGTAAAATCATAGAAATTAAAACTCATGGCATTTATCATTTTCAGTTAACCCTTTAAAGATGGGAGCTCCCAAAAGTGCCTGAAAACACAGTGCATTTAAAATCTGGGAATGCTCATGAATGCCTTTGAAGTCTGGTACCTCTTGTCATGAGTTTATAGCAAGGTAGATAACTCTCGCAGTTGACTTTATATGTGTTATTTCTCTATAGTTTAATCCACTTTATTCATTTCTGCTCTTTGTTACCAGAGATTTTGAATGTTTTTTTCACCCATGTTCAAAATTAACTAAATAAAGTAAGAGTATGAACAGCCAGTGACGAAATCCCAGTTTTCGTTGCGTGCGTCAGCTTAGTGATCCTTGCAAGTTTCAAGTTTGGTCGAGACCAGGACTTTATTCTTATGAGTTTTAATGACTACCCCCTTGGCAGGATACAATTCTACTGAAGTGATACTTCCACCCTAGTCACACAGCTTGGAGTGTACTCAATTAGCTGCTGAGTGCACAAGGAAATTTGTTCTAATAAAAAAGTTTTCCACACTCTTTGCTCATACCTTGAATCGAACCTGGGACATTCTGTATTTGAGGCAGATGTGCTAACAATTTCACTATCCGAGCAGACAATTTACTAAATTATGAGGTTGTAATTTGTAAAATATATATAAAATCACACCTGCTCATGATATATAGCTTATAATACATCATTAAAAAGCTTATTAAATTCTTTTTCCATTAGTAAAGTTAACTATATTTGGATAACTTCATCACACAACTTTTTTATAAATATACACTGAATGTGCTAAATTTTAGCAAAGTTGCTGGTTTCCACTATCATAATTCCTCACAAGTAAGAAGTAATTTTGATACCATTAGAAAGAAATTTCAAATTACTGTATATACTTGAATATAAGACAAGTTTTTTTACTAAAATAAATGGCCCAAAACCATTAGTTCGAATTATACTCAGGTCAGTCAAAAATGGCCAATACTTTTGTCTATGAATACAGCATTGATAGACAATGCATATTAGTGATAATGCCTGTTGTTTTAACTCAATTACCATGGTTTTGTATGAAACGCTATGTAGGTAGAATATTGTTTTTCAATTTCTAACAGATCCATTATAAATCATTTTCTCAGGTAGATTCGTTATCACTGAAGAGAATTTTACGTTTACGACCTGAAAACAACTAGCGATATGTTGAAGATGAAAGAAATTCATGTTTTGGTGACAGCTGACCAAATGCCATAAATGATACATTCATAAGAAGGGGATATCTCTCATGAGATATAAATTCAAGTCAATCAATTTCCTGAAATTTTATGCTCAATTCTGAACTAGCCTTATACTCACAATCAACTTATATTCAAGAATATATGGTATTTTTAAATAAATACTTGTAATATTTGATTCTTAATAGTTTTTGTTATATACTGTAAACCCTCTTATTAACAGACCTCTTATCACCGGATTTCGGAAGTAGGCGGCAGACATGGCACTGCTTCATGCAGGTTTGCCAGATATGTCTGTTTTTAGCCCTGTATGTCCAATTAAAATTTAAATCAATTGGATATCCAACATTGTTCAATTTAAGGCCCCAAATAAATTAAGATTTATATTTCCAAAGCCAAAAGCTCTGTATACAAACCATCCTTCAGAAAACTATAATTTAGGTTCATTAATTTTACTTATTTATTAATTTGTTTCTTCTCACCGTAGAAAGATAGAAAGGTTGATACATTCAAATTAAAATATAAACTACAATCTTATTGCAAGAGCACATTAGGATCAAAATAGAAAGGATATTCCTAGAGTGTACCTTCATTGTTTAAGTCGCAATTGGTTCATTCAATTTTCATTTCAGTTTTTCAATTTCTGACAGATATAGTTTATTTGTTTGAAAAAGTGGGGTGAAGTTGTGAAGAAATGTTATATATTAATGTCCAATTTTGTACGATTTTTGGAACATCTGTATCCGAATTTGAGAAAACGAATCTGCCAAATATAGTTTCATGACTATCACTCCACCTTCTTTATTTACACTCTCAGCCGAGGCAGTATTTACTAATTCATGGCCCCTGAATTTATTGTGCATTCTTACGTTATCACTTACAATGGCTTCCAAATAAAGAAGTGGTACTGGTATTACCAAGAAACGTATGGTGTTATAAGTAAATAGGATTAGTCTTATTTCCCTTATTTATGATTATTTTACATTTTCTTACAATGTTAATCATATCTATGTACTGTGTCATGTATGCATTTGTGCTATTTTTATGGGTTTTCTTTGGCTATTCTTTTTTTCATACATAATTCGGTAATACCAGACAATAAGCATTAACAGACACCTGCTCCCTCTATCAGTCCATTAATAAGAGGGTTTACAGTATTTCACTTTTATTGCATATACATCATTTAGTCATAATGTTCTAGAGCTGGGTCAGTACTCCAGGCACTAAACACCTGAGATCTCTTTAGCACTGAGAGGGTTATTGCATTCATTAAATAATGAATAAAATCTAATCAAAGAAATACTGTGATGTACATTTATTGATAAGTCTAGAGTCAAAATAATCTTCTAAATTATTACAACTTAGTGTGTAAACTAGCATAGTACCCATAAAAAATGATGGGATTTGTTATGTTATGTATTGATAAACTATACAAATATATGTTTTAGTATAAATATATTTCCTTATTTATTGCAATAATGAGTTAGTAGTTGTTCTTTTAATGTTTGATAATTACAAACATTACAAAAACAAACTCCTAACTTATTGTTTGCAAGTTAATTTCATCATAATAAATAAATACACATCTGTATAATTTATCTCTACATAACAAAAAGAATCCAGGTCAATTTTTTTAAATTTTAAAACAATTAGGCAACAGCATTGTTTAAAAAACAAATTTCTTGTTTAATTCATGAAAAAGCAGTAGCAGCAGCAAAAGCAGTAGTAGAGGCGAACACATGTAGACATGCTACCCCATTCCACTCTTTCTGTCTGCTTTAGTGTGACAGAAAGCAGACATAGCAGCGAAAGCAAGCCGGATTATCTATATTATAAAGTACTAAAATTTATATATATGTGTTTGTACTCTAGGATGTCGAGTATTACACATCACAAAACAGAAACAAATGTATGTCCGAAATCAATAGGTCTCAAATGAACTATAGCACACATCTATAAGTCGAATTTTGCATGCAAATTTTATATGCTTTCAATCTATTTGACCTTGAAACCTCCCAGAAATTTGTCATTTTTAATAAAAGAGGGAGGTTCTATTTACAATGTTTTTAGATTTAGATTTTTTTCCCCGGGAAACAACGGGTACCTCAGCTAGTTATAAATAAGACACTATTTATAATTTAAATTTCAACTTTTTTCAAGCAGTATAACTTTGGTTCAGTGGATAAGTCGCCAGCCTCACTGCAGGATTACAAAAGTTTTTTCCTACACAAGTATATTCAGTTTTATTTTGACATTGTTACAAACAACAAATGAAAGTATATAATTTACTTCCATAACAATATTTAAAGAATGAGTTTAAATCTTGAAAGTATTAGATAATTTAAAATCCTAAAGTGAACAAAGTCACTTTTAGCATAAGATTGTGATATAATCTTATGCTAAAAGAGACTTTGTTCACTTTAGGATTGTGTTCCTTAAGAAATTAACATAATGCAAAAATGCACAGAGTATAAATAAGATAACAAGATAATTTCAAATGGTTTTATTTTGAATTTATAAAATGTTTGAAGAAATATTCACTGTACAACTGAAAGTTGCCACATTGGCAACAATATACACAGATGAGAAAATTTTAATACACATACAATAAAAAAAGTTAAATCCTCAAAAGACAAAGAAAAGTGTCTTCATTTATCTACAATGCATGTTGTTGTATTATTCCACACATGTTAAAAGTGCAAATTTTTAAAAAGAATTTCAGATTAAGTACTGAATAATCAAAGCCTAAAAAATTTACCTCCTATCATTGATTCAGCTGTGATCCAACCTGAAAAGATTTGCTCCATAAATGAGTTTTGAAATTTTTATTTCTGCACCATATGCAACATTTAAATGTGATCTTCACTGTGTACACCTCAAATTCCTGTTTATAAGAAAAAAGATGTTACTTTTCAGAGGATGTGCAAAAAGTCAAGAGGATAATTTCTTCTGTGTATGTGTGAGCATGTGTTTTTGTAAATGAGAGCTAGATAAAAACGCAGATCCACACACTTCACAAGTATATGGTTTCTCTCCAGTGTGTCTTCGTTTGTGTACTTTTAAAGCTGAACTGACTGTGCATGCATATCCACAAATATCACAAGAGTATGGTTTCTCTCCAGTGTGTGTTCGCATGTGTGGGTTTAAATCTGAACTTCTTGAAAAAGCAGCTCCACAAACATCACACGAATATGGTTTCTCACCAGTGTGTTTTCGTTTGTGGACTTGTAAATATGCTTTCTGTGAAAATGCATGTCCACAAATTTGGCAAACATATGGTTTCTCTCCAGAGTGTATTCGTTCATGTGATTTCAAATTTGATCTGTCAGAACACGAATAACCACAAATATCACAAGAAAATGGCTTCTCTCCAGTGTGGGTTCTCATGTGTCGTTGCAAAGCTGCATTGCATGAAAATGAAGATCCACAAATTTCACAAGAATACGGTTTCTCTCCAGTGTGTGTTTGCATGTGTGGGTTTAAATCTGAACTTCGTGAAAAAGCAGCTCCACAAACGTCACAAGAATATGGTTTCTCACCTGTGTGTGTTCGCATATGTGATTTTAAATGTGCTTTCTGTGAAAATGCATGTTCACAAATGTTGCAAACATATGGTTTCTCTCCAGTATGTTTTCGTTCATGTGATTTTAAAGTAGATCTCAAAGAACAAGTAAATCCACAAACATCACACGAATATGGTTTCTCTCCTGTGTGTGTTCTCATATGTATTTTCAAATTTGAATTCCGTGAAAATGAAAATCCACAAACATCACAAGAATATGGTTTCTCTCCTGTGTGTGTTCTCATATGTATTGTCAAATTTGAATTCCGTGAAAATAAAAATCCACAAACCTCACAGGAAAATGGCTTCTCCCCTGTGTGTGTTCGTATGTGGTCAACAAAATTTGAATTCCGAGTAAAAGTAGAACTACAAATGTCACAAGTGTATCGTTTTGCTTTTGTGTGTGTTTGCATGTGATCTTTCAAAGTTAAATCATCTGAAAATGCACATTCACAAATTTCACAAAAGTATGTATTTTCTTCAGTGCATTCCTGCATGTCTATTTTTCATAAAAAATAATGCAGACAAAGGTTACCAGAATATTAGTTTTGTAAAATACATTCACACATTTCCTAATATCATATCACCTATGATAGTGGAAGTCTACATTAATTCATACATGTTTAGTATAAATTCTGTTGTTTTCTTCTCGGATACCTGTGAATGAAAAAGAAATATTTAAAAATTGCAATTGTAAAATAAAAATATAGACAAGTTTCTGACATTTGTTTAGTTACAACTAAAACAGTAAAGTGAAATTAATTACAACCCGGAGGTAACTGCTTATTAGATGTCTCCCTTTTCTCTCCATATTTAATAGGGTGGAACAAGCAGAAGTGGATTCACAAGGATGAATTAACAAAAAAAACAGAAGAATTAACTAATATGAGATAACATAGACAGCAGAATGAGAACAGTCCATACCCACAGATTGAATAGTGGGTTCAGTTCGAAATTCCAAGAACGTTACTGATTACAACAGGTAACTAAAGGTCAGAGGCTACAGCAGCCAGAACACTGTGACTAAAATACAAGCAAGATGAGGACAACCGTTCGAATAAATCAGTGTATGATTGAAACAGCTTTTTAAATGTCTGCTTTGTATTCTTTTATTTAATAGTTATGTATAAGAAATGGGTAGTACATAATTATCATTTGGGAACATATGAGGAGTCGATGGGAAAAATAAAAATAATTGCTTCTGTTTTATAAAATCAGTTGCATACTGCCAATGCCTTTAATGTATTAACTATATTGTAAACCCCTCAAAAAGTAAGGAAGAATCACTAACTAAATTCCATTGTGAGGTTGTAGGACATCGGTACAAAAAAACTGATTTGCAATACTAACTGTAAACAAAAAAATGTTTTGAGAATACATCCTATATTTTTTATTTATATGAGCTCTATTTTTATTTTATTAATATTGAGCACTGTACTTTAGAGACAAAAACAAATTTTCCCTAAAAATATATATATATATATGTATATACTTTTTTTATTAGACTGTGCTATGCTGTTAACATTTGGAGAAGATTGGCCTTTTCCTTAACATGTCTTGAAGTGGCCTCGTGAGCAGTAGCTATTTCCACATTTCGAAGTTTAGAATTGCTTCAGTCAAGAGGGCATATTGCACTGCTTCATCACGGATAGCCATGACTAGTCTGTCATGAAGAATCTTCTTCAAATTTTTTCCAAATTTGCACATATGGGCACAGGCCTTAATGCCAGCAATTTAAATAAAAATGCTTTGTTTTTGTTGTGATCTAAATCAGGGGTCTTATCCACCATTTCAAACAATGTACTCTTCCACTTAAACGATTTGAAATAAATCGCCAGCTGAATCAACGTTGACAAAATCAGGTAGGGTAGGGCGGAGGTGACTAAATATATCTATGCCTAAATATGCCAAAATGTATAGGATTAAATTAAATATTAGAGACGGGAATACCACTCAATGTATTTATTTTTTATTAATAGATTTTTTATACTATTAATCAACAACTTCTCCCACCATAAAAAACATAACAAAAACAATATAACAAAAGAATAATTAAATCAATAAATTAACATAAAAAATATTCTTACTTTTCTGTCTTCTTTTTCTTCAAAATGAAAGAATATTTTTCTTTTTTCCCCAATCAAATCCACCAGGATAAGTTCTACAGGAATTCTGAATTATTTGATGTGGACAACCAACAAAGAGAAAAAACTTCTTGATTAATAGTGTAACAATATATATAAATGTATGTAAATAAATATAACTAATGTTGTTCCCATCTCTAATATTTAATTTAATCCTTATAAATTTAGCCGTATTTAGACAATCTCTTAAATTTAGGCATAGATGTATTTAGTCACTTCTGCCCTACCATTTTTGATTTTGTCAATGGTTGATTCTGCTGGCGATGCGTTTTGAAAAAATGACAAAATTGATTAGACATTGGGTAGATATTTTTATCAAATTCATTACGGGGTCGTTTATATATATATATATATTTTTAGGGAAAATTTCTTTCTTTATTATATTCATCAGTTGATGAATACAATAAAGAAACAAATTTGTATTGAGAATACATCTTATATTTTTATTTTATTAATATTGAGCACGGTACTTTAGAGACAAAAACAAATTTTCCCTAAAAATATATATATATATATATGTATATACTTTTTTTTTTATTAGACTGTGCTATGCTGTTAACATTTGGGGAAGATTGGCCTATTCCTTAACATGTCTTGAAGTGGCCTCGTTAGCAGTAGCTATTTCCATATTTTGAAGTTTAGAACTGCTTCAGTCAAGAGGGCATATTGCGCTGCTTCATCACGGATAGCCATGACTAGTCTGTCATGAAGAATCTTCTTCAAATTTTTTCCAAACTTGCACACATGGGCACAGGCCTTAATGCCAGCAATGAACTGCGCTTATAGTTTCACCTATTTCTTGCTTCCTATTATAAAATTTAAAGTGTTCATAAATAGTAATCACTTTAAGTTTGAAGTGATTTTTAAAATCTCCACTAATTCATCAAATGTACATTTAGCTGGTGTTTTCAGTGACACTAGATTTTGTACCAAAGAGTATAATTTAGGCCCAATAATAGAAAGGAAAGCTGGAACTCTTCTATCCTCAATAAAATTTGCTATCATAATTCCATTTGTGCACAATAACATTCAAATTCTTCTTCATCTTCATTATAAGGGCCTATCGCTCCAATTAAAGCAACAGCCATTATCTCATCCTTGTCGCCAGATGTAATGACGTAACCCACAATACAAAATCTATGTAGAGAGAATAAACCTTACCTTAACATCGCAAAATCACTTGTATCTATATACGCGTAAATATGACTTAAATTCAAGTGTTGTCTTGGTCATTTATTCTTTTTGTGTGAACAGTTCAGATAGTCCGATAAGTTTAGAGAGAGATTAAGACTTAATCTCTTTAAATCCACAAGTTAGTCATTTAGTACTATAGAAATAGATTAGTGATAACTTGGCATATATTAGTTTAGACTAGATCAAGTTAGAACGGATTGGATAAAGGGCAAGCATTGAGTCGTAATCCTACAAAACTAAACCAGAAGCAGCAGCGCTGAAATTCTGTTTATTACACATCCTTTCAATTTGTGCATAAATTGGGACACTCCCATTTATCGTAACTCATCACCTAACTGATTATTTCCCTATATTACAATTATAACATTAATAGCAGATCAATACGTTGTTTAGAATCATCGGCACTACCTAGGGGCAAGAAAAATAGAAAAATAAAACAAGGGAGACACCTGAAAAGTCAGTTATTTCATATAAATAATCCAAACTACGCTCAAATACACATAGTTTAAATGCTCACATGTCTGACCAAAATGTAGTTCTCGTAATATCGATTTCTGATAATTTCCCAATCATTTTAGAAATAAACAGCAATTTTTTCTCGCTGAACTTATTCAGTTGGTTTTTTTTTTTTTGATTTCTTGTTGGTTTTGTTTTTTTAAAATTCAACACATGGAAAATTATTTTAATTCATGAAAACAGCAGTTTGATAGTTTTTTGGTGAAATGTTTTTACGCTCCTAAAATGTTTTATATGAAATAAAAAGCAGTTGTCCTCGCTTTTCCTGGTTTTTGAGTTGTCTCCCTTGTTCTTTTTTCATATGGTGGTGCGTATCTGCATTAGTGCCCACTACCTAGCTTTTGTTTTTTTTGTTACACAATTAAAATTAATTAAATTATATTGTTTCTTCTTTGACTGAAAATGAAATTGTTTTTTCGTTATGCAACGATTGTCTGTTTGATTGTTTCGCCTCGCTTCTTATAATTAAATCTTTTGTAATAAAAAAAAACCTCATAACCCTAAACAATATGTCGTAGCCATATTGCTAAAGTTAAACGGCAGTTAGACATTTTATAGCTAACCATTTTGAAAGCACAGGTTAAGCAAGGATGACCGAAATTCAAATATCTGTGATTTTCACGTTGAAGAAGTAGTATTCATATATAAATCTAAAGAGAAGCAATTAGAAATACGGCTCTTTCCAGTGATGGAAAAAAAATCGAATTTTTCCACTTACCTTTTTATGTGGGATTCTTTAAAAAAAAAAAAAAAAGTAAAAGACAAAACAAGACGGCAGCAATGGTTGAGAAATATAATTGCTTCTTCTTTCTGAATTTGGTCGTCTTGATAGAATTTCTGAATCAATCTCTACACAATTTCTGTATTGTACGTTTAATTCTTGACAATAATGCTGAAGTTGAAAATAATGATACGACGAAAGCAACATAAAACAAAAAGACACGATGCAAACGTCAAATTATCTTGGGAGAAAATGTTTCGTCTTACAACTTAACAAAGCAAAACAAAGGAAAGTAAATCACTGAGCGGTGTTCAACAACAATTGGTCCCTAAGAAATGAGAGATTTGTTTTGATCATTTGTTAAAATTCACATTACCCTCAGAAACATTTATTATTCAAGTTTACATAAATGTTCTTTTTCTGTCAAATATGGGTAAAGTTCTTCCTTTGATAATTAATTAAATCAGTTATTACTTTCTGGAAGGAGATTGAAAAATCTTTTTTTGTAGAGAAATCAAGTGAAATTTTAAAACCTGATGAAACCGCAAGTGGCATCTACATTTCACGTAATTTAATAAAATTTGTCAACTTTGGCAATAAAATCACTCTTCTTGAAAATATTAGTTTTATTTATCTGCTCTCTGTGAAAAATAAGATTATGCCTTATCCGTATAGAAAATATCAGCTGTAGGGAAAACATAGTTTTCTAACTCAAAACATCTGTACTGTAGGTATCATTCATTTCAAGAGAGTTCTGTTCTTGTTTGGACAACTGGAATCATCCATTGTGTTGTTTAGTTTAGCCTGTCTGTTTGACCACCACTAAAAAAATGTATCAAGTTTAGATTGTATTAAAACTAAATATTTACATCAGCAGTTAAACCAGTTTTTAATTTTTTTTGATGATCGAGATGAACTTTTTAAAAATCTTCTAAACCTGTATTATTTAAAAACCTTCCAAATACAATAAAGTAGATATTGGGCCTGGGAAGAGAGATCGAATCTAGGACAAATCGGACCTGGACAAATCGGCCACGAATATTTTAAACGCGGACATTTCGGCTGCGTTTCGTTTTTAAAGGCGAAAACGATTATCTAGGCGGGATTTAAAACCAAATAGAATCAAAATACATAAATCTAATGCATTTACAATAATAATAAGTTAATTCATATTTATTGTTTAGTGTTTTATATATCTTTTTTCTACTTTTTATAGCTAGTTTTTGTTTATTTTCTAGTGTAATGTTATTTAATTTTTTTTTATTTAATTAAAATGTTTTACATTTCGAATATTTGATAAAAAATAGAAAAGGATAAAAAAAAAAAGTCTGACATTAAGGATCATTTACCGAAGAACATTTTTAAGTGCATGGAAACTTTTTAATTTTTCGATAAAAGATTACGTGATCTCACAATTCACAAGGCGATGATAATTTCTATGGATGCCAAATGAGACATAAATTGCTTTTTTCTTGGATGTTATTGATTTTCACGTTTTGTTCCACATACTTGCTTTACCTTCATTAAAATTGTATCATTAAAATTGTAGAAACTTTTAAGTTAAAATTTTCGAATTTCAAATTGAGCATTTTTCGTGATTGATGAGCAAAGAAAAGCAAGTGAAATTACGATTGTATGGTTCCAAGGATTTCATTCAAGTTAATAACTCAAAGCCACTTTGTGTACAATTATTTCCCTTGATCACCGTTCTTTTGCTAATTTTTTCTGTTTAGATCACAACAAAAATTAGGCATTTTTTAATTAACAAAAAAAATAAACTTGGTATTTTATGTTCATCTAAGAGGAAAGAGCTATCCTCTAAAGTTAAATTGTTCTTGGGAAAACAAATCAGACGAAAAGAAGACAGAATTAAAAAGGGTAACATTATCATTATTTCTTTGTTTAAATTAGTTGTTTGTATTTCACTATTTCAAATTTTTGGTACCAAAGTCCTACAGTGTTAAGTAATTTAGTTAGCGATACATTCTAAAATGTATTTTAATGTTCCTAGATTGGAATTAAAACGATGTATTGCTAAATCTGTTCATCTTTGAACATTATTTTGTGTCGTAGTTTTAGAAATATTTTATCAGCATCTCCAATGATCATTTACTGATGATAAAGTTAATTTTATTCACCTTGGGTGGAGATTGACGTATATCTTTTTAAAATATTTTTTAATGTCGTAAAACGTGAAAGAATGTGCCAAAGAAGTATTTCGATATTTACTAACTAAAGTTAGTACAACGAACCAAGGAATAAAAGTCACAATGCAGCGTTACCGTGACCGAAGAAAAATCACAACTTTGATTTCTGTGTAGGAAAACATTTTTTTAAATAAATGTTATTATAAAATAAGTAATAATTTAATTTATTTAGTTATGACATCCAGTAATATTTTTGATAAAATAAAGTAATATTTTGATTTATACTAATTAAATATTTTTTTTAAAAAGAATTGAATGAATAAAGTTTGTTTTTTTGTGATTTATTTAACAACATATTTGGCACAATGTAGGGGAGGTGATCCCGATTGTAAAGTTTCACACACTCGCTTATTCAATGTTAAAAACGGTGAACAAATAAAAACAATTCAATTTATTCAAGGCAATAACAATTTATAATTTATGCATTTACTTCTGTTTTTCTTTGATTAATTCTCTTATTTCTTTTTATTTGTGTGCTGTTTTTAACATCGAGTGAGCGAGTGTGTGAAACCTTACAATTTACAATCGGAAATAGACGACACAGGCATTGCTAAAATGTTGGCAAATAAAAAAAAACAAACCTTTATTCATTCAAATCTTTAAAAAAATTAAACTAATGTAGGCGAAATATCTGTGAATAAGAAGAAAGCGGAATTAAATTATTTAATTAGTATAAATTGAATTAAAATATTACTTGTGTCATTACTAAATAAATAAAGATATTACTTTTTTTCTTATAACTTTTTTTCTGACCCAGAAGCCAAAGTTGTGTCTTTTCTTCCTATTACTTTTTTTAGGTAGCGCACAGTAACGCTATATTGCGACTTTTCTTCTATGACTTTTCTTCCAGTCATGTGTGTAAGTGACACCTGATTTTTAAAATGCAGACAATGCAATACACATATATTTTAGTGAATTAACCTTTTTAAAGTAAAAAAAAATATATTGTGTTTGTTTTATTTTTCAAAGATATGGTATGATGTTCTTTTTATTATGCTCATTGTGCAAATGATATTGTTCTCTGAAACAGTGAGCTATAAATTTGGAATGTAAGGAATATATGTTATAGTACAATACTCATACAATACACGCATTTTGATACATTCTCACACTCACAGGCATTAAACAAAAATTCTGACGCAATTTATCAAAAATGTTAAATTTATTTAGATTTCTGATAAAAAATCTATTTTGATCGAACTTTAGAACTCACATTATTTTAAAAGATCACATACAAAACTTTTGAAACATATTTTAAATAGACTTCTAGACAACACTTAATTTCAGTAGTTGATATGCCCTGAAAAGCAATTTTAGCGAATGTAGGATACATAATTTTCAGACTCCAGGTGCAAATTGGTCAGATTCCGGTCAAATAACACTACGGTAGGATTCAAAATTCGGCCGTCTGTGAAGGCAAAGTTTCTACTTTGCCTTCACAGACGGACAAATTTTGGTTGGGTGTGTAGCAACCGTTTTCACTCTTCGAAGATCAGAAGTCAAATGAATAAAATAGTTTTATAAACAGATATTATCGAAACAGCAAGTTCACGTAGCTAATAAACATTGGTCATAAAACATTATAAATATTTTCCGTTCAATCAGAAGTGCTGCTAAAGACATGTTTTAAATAGACTTCTAGACAACACTTATTTTCAGCCCTGAAACGCAATTTTAGCCAATACATAATTTTCATGGCGGGGGATCCACATGATTCTCACTCATTCTTAACATTGAAACTTGACAGATATGAATACTTATAATGCCTTCCTTATCACAGTTTTATATAATAAATTTTATATTTTACATCTCAGAGAATTGTTCACAAACTACAAATAATAATAATAATAATAATAAGATTTATGATTACAAAATTCTGTATATTATTTTTCCTATGGGTATCTTCTCCCGGGGAGATTTCTCCTTGAGGTGGGGGTTGTTCTAGAAGGGGAGTTGTCCTAAACTCATCAAAATCATTATGGTAGTGGTCTTTGAGTTTAGCTTGCTAGAAGTCTTCTTAACCGAACTGCTGACATCTACAAAACCATAACCCAATAACACCCCACACTTACTTGAATTTATGGTTTATATCTCAACATTACAATACTGTAGAGTTGTGCTTTAAAAAAAATATTCTATGTATATTTTGTCTCTGTTTACAACATTTTTAAAGCTTTTTGACAAAATTAAGGTAATGCAATTATTCCCTGAAACAGTGTTCCTTAAAATATAGCCCTTACATTACAAATGACCTTCTTACAAAAGAATACCATCTATTGGATTGCATTTTTGAATATTTAGGTATGAACAAAATGTACAAAAATGAAAAAGAATTCAAGCGTATAAGTGACATCTGATTTAAAAAATGTATGGTAGATAATGCAGTACACATATATTTGAGTGGAAAAAATAAACAAGATAAAAATACACGACAGCTGTGCCATGCAAAAAAGACATGTTATCGTTGCAGCTCCCATAATTTGAAATAGCAGTCAATTTACATAAACAAAAAACAGAATAAACTATATTAAAAATACAGGCAGTAAATATTTTGTCATTATTTCACTATATTTAATTATTTATCCTTGTTATAATATGTTTATATAAGTTTCAGTCGAACCAAGACATAGAAAGAATAAAAATTATGCATTTCAAAAATTTATAAGATATCAGAATAAATATATTTTTTTCAAAATATTTCATCGAAAAAATGTTATTTTCCACAGATCAAAAGCCTGAATTATAATTAATCGAATAAAACTAAAAATTTGCTGAAAACAAATTATTTTACTTAATTTTCCTGTTTTTTTAATCCCAAAGTAAGAGTTCCGTTCCAGTAGTTCCTGGATATTATTCTAAAAAATGTAAACATAATAATTAGTATCTCCAGGGATATATCTGTAAAATGTGTAAAAATCAATGAAAGCATCATTTATATAAAATAAAAGGTGGGGTAGCAATCATATGAAAAAAATTGTTCTTCTCCAAAATTTGGAATGGAAAATTTAGAATTAAAAGAAATTATAAGCTAGGGAATTCTTCATTGAAAGTAAAATAGGTTGATGTAATCTTATATATAGTGCTATAACCTTCCTTTTCATCTTTAAATATTTATTTTTTATTCACAGGTATCCAAGCGGAAAGCAAAGGATTCTTACTAAACATATATGTATGAATCAAATTATACTTCCGCTGTCATTGCTGATATGATTTTAGGAAATATGTGAATGTATTTTACAAAACAAGTATTCACATAACTTTTATCCACATGATTTTTTTATGAAAATTAGACATGCAGAAATGCAGTGAAGATAATACATATTTTTGTGAAATTTGTGAATGTGCATTTTCAGATGATTCGGCTTTGAAAGATCACATGCAAACACACAAGAAAGCAAAAGGATACACTTGTGACATATGTAGTTCTACCTTTACTCGGAATTCAAATTTTGTTGACCATATGCGAACACACACGGGTGAGAAACCATTTTCTTGTGAGGTTTGTGGAATTTTATTTTCACGGAATTCAAATTTGAAGATACATATGAGAACACACACAGGAGAGAAACCATATTCATGTGATTCTTGTGGATATACTTGTTCTTTGAGATCTACTTTAAAATCACATGAACGAATACATACTGGAGAGAAACCATATGCTTGCAACATTTGTAAACATGCATTTTCACAGAAAGCACATTTAAAATCACACATGCGAACACACACAGGTGAGAAACCATATTCTTGTGATGTTTGTGGAGATGCATTTTCACGAAGTTCAGATTTAAAATCACACATGCAAAAACACACTGGAGAGAAACCATATTCTTGTGAAATTTGTGGATCTTCCTTCTCATGCAAAGCAGCTTTGCAACGACACATGAGAACACATACTGGAGAGAAGCCATTTTCTTGTGATATTTGTGAATATTCATGTTCTGAGAGATCAACTTTGAAATCACATGAACGAATACACACTGGAGAGAAACCATATGATTGCAACATTTGTGGATATGCATTTTCACAGAAATCACATTTACAAGCACACAAACGAACACACACAGGTGAGAAACCATATTCTTGTGATGTTTGTGGAGCTGCTTTTTCACGAAGTTCAGATTTAAAACCACATATGCGAACACACACTGGAGAAAAACCATATTCTTGTGAAACTTGTGGCACTTCTTTCTCTTGCAAAGCAGCTTTGCAACGGCATATGAGAACACATACTGGAGAGAAGCCATTTTCTTGTGATATTTGTGGATATGTGTGTTCAGTGAAGTCATATTTGCGGAAACACATACAAAGACATACTGGAGAAAAAACGTGAGGTCTATGGCTATGCATGTACAATCACTTCAGCTTTAAGCCCATAAACGAAGACATACAAGATAGAAATTATATGCTTGGATCTGCGTTTTCTGCTACCTCTTATTTGCAAAATGCATGTTCAGACATACGGAAGAAATTATCCTCTTGACTTTCTTTTTGCAAGTCTTCTGAAACCCCATGAAAACTAAATCTTTTTCTTGCAAAGGTTTTGAATCAGGTTTGTTGAAGGAATTTGATGTTTACACAGTGAAGATCACATTCAAGTGTTGCATAGGGTCTAGTTCTACGATTAGCAGGAATAAAATTTGAAAACTCACTCATGCTTTATTTATGTTGAAGGAATTTGATGTTTACACAGTGAAGATCACATTCAAATGTTACATAGGGTCTAGTTCTACGAATAGCAGGAATAAAATTTGAAAACTTACTCATGCTTTATTTATGGAGTGAATTTTTTTCAGGTAGGATCACAGTTCATTATCGGGCAGTTTTTTAAGTTTTTATTTCTGAATCAATGATAGGAGGTAAAATATTTAGTTTATGGGTCAGTATTTTCTCTGTTTTTATCATTTGGAAGCTGATCTGAAAATCTAAAAAACCCACACTTTTACCCTGAACATTATAAATTTGTTCAAGTCTGTGTGGAATTGTACAATATGCTTTGCAGATAAAATGAAGACAACACTTACCTTTGTCATTCAAACATTATTTCTTTGATGATTTATATCAAATGCATTAAGGTTTTATATTGCTTGTTTATTACAATTCTGTTATCTGAGTATACTGTATATCATTACCCTACAAAAGAAATTGTTGCCAATGTAGCAACTTTCAGTTGTACAGTGAATATTTCTTCAAACATATTCACTGTACAATTATGTAAATTTGAAATAAACCCATTTGAAACTATCTTGTTATCTTATTTATACTCTGTGCATTTTTGCATTATGTTTATTTCTTAAGGAACATAATCTGGATATATACAGATTTTTCCACAATTTTAAGTGATATAATCTTATGCTAAAAGAGACCTTTTTACTTTAAGATTTTAAAATATCCAATGCTTTACAGATTCAAATTCATTCTTTAAATATCCTTCAAATGAGCAAGATAAGTTCATTTATTGTTTGTAACAATGTCCTGATAAAACTGATAATAATTGTGCATTGTAAATTTACAACCTAAGTCGTAATCATTTGGAAGATTATTTTGACTCTAGACTTATCAATAATTGTACATCACAGTATTTATTTGATTAGATTTCATTCATTATTAAATGAATGCATTGACTGAACATATTAAAATGCCATGAGTTTTAATTTCACTGATTTTACATTCTCATCACACATTTAAGAAAACTTTTACTAGAAAATAGTAGAAGGAATATGTATGGCTGTAAAATGAAACCTGATGAAAATCAAAATTATTTTAAAACCTTTGACTAAAAAATGCATTAGATTGTAAGTTTTGATAGAATTTCAATTCTTTTACTTATTAAAATGATTGATGTAATATAGAGAATATGCCCAAATGAGTATGCATACCTATTAACATTGTTCAAAAACTAAAATGATATATTTTGTCACTCCCCAAATAGAATGTGTATGCTAAAAATAATGAAGAAGATAATTGATTTTTATTTATGGAAATGTACTGCTTTCAGTTTTTAACTATTCAGTCTATACAGTGAATAATTTTGAAGAGAAAATGTAATTCACTGTGACACCTGATATATCAACATTTTCTGCAGTGGTAAATAAAGATTAAAAATGTAAATGAGCAAGATAATTTCCTGTTTGAACAATGGAACTTTTTCTAGTCCGAATGAAATTTAGAATGTCAATGACTCTACTCAAAGTTATAGACAATATAGGTCAGACTTGAGGAACACAAAAAGCACATAATCATCCGAAGAACCATTTGAATAATTTCCTCTGTTGGGATTTTATTTTCCTAGCAACAGACTATATGTTGTAATATGTTAAATTGTTACAGTATATCATTAAATATATAATATATATCCAGGGTCATGAAAGACAGAGCAGGGAACATGTTCCCAAAATGTACGGTTGACAGGATGAAGCTTTGATGGGCCTAACAAGCTAGAACTGGGTTATAATAACTTGATTAAAAATGGATGGACAAAACAATGTGACCGCTCTCTCCACCCCCTTCACGGCATATCGAGTATAAGTGGAAGATTTAGATAAAAAAGTATAGTTTCCCATATAGGCACAAATATTTGCGTGCAATCAAGATCGTACCAGATTTAAAACTGTCCTCATGTGTTACAGCTTTTGTATGACTGACCTTACATGGAGGGAGAAAGGCGGACACAGATCCATATGGAATAATAGATAAACATTGGTGAAAAGAAATCTGAAAGAATCTTCCCACATACTATGCTCAAACTACTCAGTTAGCAGACTGAGTATCAATATGAATAGCATCTTGGAACCTCTGATGAAAATCTCCTTGTGGGTATGACACCGGAAAAAAAGGATCACCCAATCAAAGGTAAGCAACTCCAAAACACAAGAATAAAAAAAAATGGAATGACGTAAGGGTTGGGCAAGGAGCATGCCTCACAGGAACTAGTTTCCACATCCCAGAACAAAGAAGGCCGGAGTGTATACGGCTGAAATGTGAATAAATGAGCAACATAGGAAAATCATCTGACTACACCACATAGACTGAAAATGTACAAAATTCATTTTCATAGTTCATTTGAGCTATCATGAAACTATTTTTCAATCACGTTGATTTGTGTTTATTTGTTTGTAGATTCTTTTTAATTACATTATTTATTGCATAAAAAAAGGGTCTTCCATATATCCTGTGTGCATAAAAAATGTAATTTAAAAAAATAATTTTTTAAAAAGTACGGCATAATTTGGTTAATTCATATGTTTCTAGATTAATAAAGCACTGCTATTATATACATTTTCATTTATTTTTTATTAGATGAAGTATTATAAATCATTGTTATTAATTTTTATGGCTACTTTTTACCTTCATCTTAATTTTTTAGTTGCTTTTTATCGCAACTTTTACTCAGGCCTGTTTCCCTTCGGCAGTGAGTAAACATTGTTGATCAGGAATAAATAATAAGTCTTAGACAAGATTTGAACTCATTTCCACTATGGGAAGCTTGGTATATGCATGACTGCTCTGCCAATTGAGCCACTAACACTCAACTAGAAGGCAGAAGTCCAAATAAGTAAAGCTAAGAAAAAGAAAAACATATTTTCATTAATTATAACATAAATTGTGACTGTTATAAAGTCAATGTTTATATAGTCAGCAAAAAATCAATCATGACACTATTTTCGATGACAGTAAAAAAAAATTTTTAATTTAAAATTCTGTAGTTAAAATTATCTGTATCGGTCAAATGTCCTACATTTTGCATTAAGAAAATGAAAAATAAATTTTTAACACTATCAATCTGCATGTTTCAAAGGTAGTGATTGATGTTTACAATCGGGTGATGGCAGACATGCTAATTTCCGCTGACATTTCATTTCTATGGAAGACACAGGGGACATAACCCAAAATGCAGTAGAATTTACACAAAATGTATTTAAGTAGGAAAAGTAAACAAGATTAAAATTCAACACAGCTGTGCTTTGAAAAAATTGAGTGTTGTCATCTGCATCAATCATTTACAGCCTCCTCTAATTTGAAATGGCAGTCAATTTACATAAGCAAAAACAGAAAAATTAAATGAAAGTACATGAGAAAATTGAAAATTACACCTGGTAAATAATTTTTCATCATTTCGCTATATTTAATTATTCATCCTTGTTATAATATTTTCAAATAATTTTCATTCGAAGTACGATATAGAAAGAATAAAAAACATACATTTAAAAAATATCGGATTTGTCGAAATAATCGATAAAAAATGATGAAAAATCTTCTTTCTTTCTTTTTGAGTGAAAAAATTTTTTTCTTCCAGATCAAAAGCCTAAATTATAATTAAGCAAACAAATTAATCAAATTAATCAACTAAAAAGTTGCCAAGAAAAAAATATTTTACTTAATTTTCTTGTTTTTTAAATCCCAAAGTTCTGTTTGAGCAGTTCCAGATTTGTTTTCCTATAAAAGGTCAATTAATTTCTCTATGGATTTATCTGTAAAATTCAATGAAAGCACCAATGTATAAATAAAATAAATCATCAAATTAATAAAGGGGGCGTAGTAATAATATGGAAGAAAAAAAATTGTCCTTTAATAAATAAATATCGAAAATTATATTAAAATCGAATAATATGTTGATTTTTGCAATATTTTAAAAAATGAGGTATTCTGCGTCATCAAATATTAGAAAATTTTCTAAATGCAAATATTACTGCCATTGTTTGTTTACATATACACATATATGCTATCAGTTTAATGAAACATCTCCTGTTCTATAGAATTTTGTTTAGTCACAGAAAGTTAACAGCAGATTTTTTCCCATTCTTTCTTAATAATCACACAAAGATTTGGACGATAAAATTATATTTTATACAAGTTTTTTTTCTTTTCTCAGGTGTCGATTACAGGCTGAAATTTTTTATTCATTCCTAAAATTGGAGAATATGTAAAAAGTTAGGTTTAAAAACTATTATTTATCTCTCTTTAATACTCAATTTCATTTGTAATTTCGACCTACAAGACGTGGGAATGTAATCAGAAAACTTTAAAAACAAAAAAGACTAGCATTCCAAGGGAAATTATGAATCACCCCCATCCATATATGATGTGTTGGGGATGATCAATTAAAAAGTTGGGCTGTGATCACTAAAAAATGTCTGAATTTTCAAAAAACAAGCTGGTACAAACTAGTAACCAATTTAGCATCAGCTTACATTGAAAACTGAACCCCCCACTAAAACCCTATTTTGGAGGGCAAGTTTCAAAAAGCAAAACTTTAAAGCATTTTCCCTACTCATTGAGGAGAGTGTGTGTGTACAAAATTTCAAGTTTCTACTATAAACGGTTAGGCTAGGCAAAGTTCAGATAGATAGATAGAATTGACCCCCCTCTCTAAAACCCTACTTTGGGGATGAATTTTCCAAAAATAAAAAAAAAACATTCCCCCACTCATCGAGGGGACTATGTGTACAAAATTTCAAGTTTCTGCTATGAACGGTTAAGGCTGGACGAAGTCCGAATACATACATACATAATATAAATGTGTGAACACATGAATAACCTCAATCTTTGGTAGCGGAGATTAACGATGGAGTCTGATGACAAAAAAAAAACAGTACAAAATAATTCATAAGCGACATTAGACAACATCATTCTAAATTTCCTTACATGTCAAGACAACTGAATAACAAAGACGTAAATTTTCGATTTTTTTAAAAATAGGCTCCAAAGGTTTCGTGAATGTTTCTGCACTTTTTTCACAAAAGGAACGTAACGATTTTCATCACCGCTTCGCTTATTGATTCCTTTGTTATCAAGAGAAGAAACATTTCTCCAAGATAGCATAACGTTTGTATCGAGTTTTTCCATTTCTTAAATGCTGCTTCATTTATGTGTGTCTTTCTTTCCAACTTCAGCATTATTGTCAAACATTAGCTACATTTTTCACATGTTTCAACATGTTTCAATTTGACCATGTTTTTGTCCTACTTTACACTTTAGAGGGGGGTTTTGTCCTAGAGGTGAGAGTAATTAATTACCGAACGGTACCGACGGGACACGACCGGAACCGAATATACTGAAAACAGTCGTATTTAGTGTTTCTGATTAAATTACACCTTTTTAGAGATATATTCTTCTATTTTAGTAACTTTACATAGGCTTTCGTGAGTTTTATCGACATTGTGTTGCGATTTGCCGAGTGTTGATACATTCGTACAGATGGGAGACTTGTTTGTAGTTTCTGTTAAAAATTACACCTTTTTAAAGATATATTCTTCTATTCTAATAAGTTTACATAGGCTTTCGTTCGTGAGTTTTATCGATATTATGCTATGCTGCGGTTTGTCGAGCATGGAGAATTTCAGGATTTACCGAACGAAGATATCAACTCGGCAAGTCGCAACATAATTTCGATAAAACTCACGAAAGCCTGTGTAAAGTTACTAAAGTATATATCTATAAAAAGGTGTAATTTAATCAGAAACACTATATACGACTCTTTTCAGTATATTATTTATTTCCGTTCGGTAAATCCTGTCCGTTCGGTAATTAGTCTCACTAGAGGTTGGGTCTGGTTTTCATAAAGGATCTGGAACATTAAGTTATGTATCTAATTCTATAATTTTAAGTAGATTATATTTGCCACAAATTACATTTTGTGCTCCGTGCTTGTATTGTATTTATGGTTTATCTTCATGAATGTGTAAACGTTTTTTTAACAACTACACCACTGATATTTACCCATTATCCTAGGTTTCTATAAAAAAAACAAACAAACAAGTAATTACCTCTTCATTAACTCTACTTTTACAAAGGAGTAAATTCAGTAAACATAAGACATTTTATTTTTTAACATTACAAAATTAACAAGTTTTACAAAGGAGTAGATAAAAGGCTTTTTTGTTTTGTTTTAATAATGATTAATATTACAAAATTAGCAACATTTACAAAAGTGTAAAGAGGAAACATTTTCAAAATAATGATTAATTATGCTAATGAATTGTGTAGGTTGTAACATTGAAATGTGTAATATAACTATACATATTGTATCGTTAAAACTAAAAACCATTCTGGTTAGTCACTCAATAGAAACCGTCAGGCAACCAAGGTGTTTTGGCAGTATGCCGTGTTGGGGGTGATCAATGAATAAGTTACTTCTCTCTCCTTTAGTTGGGCAGTGATCACTAAAAAAAAGTATGAATTTTCAAAAAGCAAATGGACACAAACTAGTGATCAATTTAGCATAAACTTACATTGAACCCCCAATAAAAACCTATTTGAGGTGGTGGGGTAATTTACAAAAAACCCTTTTTCTACATATAATAAGGAGTAAATGTTGAAATTTTCAGCCCTCTTGGTGCGGTCTGAACGTGTGATACATACATAGCCAGCTAGCTAGGCAGACCAACTTGAAAACTGAAAGAAACCTATGTTGACAGTTCCAGTGACAGTTTTGGTTGACGGTTTCTAATAGTGAATATTGCTTTTATTCCTCTTGTGAATGGCTTCATGATCTTTATTGGTAAACTATATTTCTTCTGAAATTTTGAGATGAGTCGTTATCATTCCAAGAGTTGTTCTGACTATTGATCTCAATTTTATGCTGTTACCAACATATTTTGGATAATCCATTCTATAGGCCTTCTTTACTTTTGAGATGAGTCATTGTCATTGCAAGAGTTCTTCTGACTATTGATCCATTGGCATAGCCAGGGTTCTCAGTGTCCTGGGCCAAAGACAGCGCCCGGGGGAATTGCGCTATATCCTAGGGGAGGTCATGAGTATTAATAGGATTACAGGCCAGAGGAAATTTTGCACCCCTTCACACCTGCGCCTGGGGGGTGATTTCCCCCTCTCAGCCTCCTTTTGCTATGCCTCTGTATTTATCTCATTCTATTCATTATCACAACATTTTGGCCAATCCATTTAATAACCTTCTGTCATTTTAAGATGAGACATTGTCATTCTAAGAGTTCTTCTGACTATTGATCTCATTCTTTTTGTTATTACTGCAACATTTTGTTGAGACAAAAGAGACCGCTCTCTTTCCATATAGATTGTACACCTGGAGAAAGTTGATATAAGTTTCCATCTTTTTTTTTTATTCATGTGAATTCATAGCATCGCTATTTTGTCAACAAAGTATTTTCCTTGGCCTTCTACAACCTTACACCACCTTGCATATTCCATCATAAAAGATCGTTTTTGATTTGATAAATTCTCTGAGGAATATCTTGAACTTGTTGGAAATGCTGATCAGACAAGGATTGTTGCATGGAGTGAAACAGGTGATAGTCTGAATGATGCAGGCTTGGATAATGTGCTGCACGTGGAAGAACTTCCCATCCAAGCTCTATGATCATTTCCTGCATCACATATTGGGAATGGGCATTGTCATGCGGCAAAATCACCAATCAATTTTCTTGCCCAGAAAAAAAAAAGCCAGATAGTTGTTTCCAGTTTTTTAATTTTTAAATGAATTAAAGAAACAATTTAATACTTTTAGACAGAATTCAGAACATTATTCTGAGAGATTTAACATGAGTTATAAAATAAATTGCTATTCTTATTGACTTAAGCTTAAATGTGTCTTGTGCATGTTAATATAACTGTTTGAGAAAATATCTATTCATTAATATAATATTCCTGAATAAGACATTGGAGTAATGTTTTGGGGAAAACAATGTATATATTTTGTATATAAAGAGGTTTTTCATTAGTATATTGAAATGTAAACTGAGCTAATGCCATCAGTTGCTACACCTTTTCTCATACTTTGCTTTTATTATTGTTTTCTTCACAGTCGTTCCAGTATGAAAAAATATCTTCATTACTTGAAAATTGTCTTGCAACATTGAACTTGAATAAGGTTTTGTTGATAGACTCACATCAAAAACATGGAAAAATACTCTGAGGACAAAAATTATCAATGTGACATGTGTAGATATTCATTTTCAACCAACAAAAAGTTGGAAATCCACATGCGATCACATAGGGGAAAGAAAATATATTTATGTGAAGTATGTGAATCTGTGTTTTCAAATAGTTCTGCTCTAAAAGAACATATGCGAACACACACTGGAGAGAAACCATATTCTTGTCAAGTATGTGAATCTTCTTTTTCACAGAAGACACATTTGGTGCAACATATGCGTACTCATACTGGAGAGAAACCACATTCCTGTGAAGTGTGTGACTCGTCCTTTGCAAGGAAATCAGATTTGGTAAAACATGTACGGATACACACTGGAGATAAACCATATTCTTGCCAAGAGTGTGGATTTGCTTCTTCAGACATTTCAACTTTGAAAAGACATACCCGGACACACACAGGAGAGAAGCCTTATTCTTGTGAAGTGTGTGATTCTTCATTTTCAGAAAATTCTTCCCTAAAAAAGCATATTCGCATACACACTGGAGAAAAGCCATATTCTTGTGAAAAGTGTGGCGCTGCATTTAATGACAATTCAAACTTGAAAAGACATCTTCTGACACACACTGGAGAGAAACCATATTCATGTCAAGTGTGTGAATCTTCCTTTTCAGAGAAGTCAAAACTAGTAAAGCATTTGCGAACACACACTGGAGAGAAACCATATTCTTGTGAAATGTGTAGATCTGCTTTTTCAACTGACTCGTCTTTCAGAAGACATATACGAATACATACTGGAGAGAAGCCATATTCCTGTGAAGAATGTGGAATTGCATTTACAGTCAGATCAAATTTAAAAAGACATATGCAAACACATCATGGTGAGAAAGCATGTTCCTGAGAAGGTTTAACTATATGCATTCTCATATTTGACTTTTGAAAATTGTCAAAACTCATTTTTGGCAAGAAAGTATATTCTTGTATATCCTGTGAAATAGTACATTGGTATATAAACTAGTGTCCAACTATATTTTTATAAATCATTTTCAAGGAGTTATTATTTAATTTATATTAATGCCCATTGGTGATTCTCATATAGTAGCATCTTGAGTTCATATTGCTGAAAAATCTTTTGAAAATGAACTGAAATTCTTAGATATACAGCCAATCCTCTATTAGCATGAATTCGAACAGTACAAATTTGATTTAGTATGAATTATAAATTGATACCATTTTTCATTTAGTATAAGACTAATTTCAATTTTGTACAAATTGTTTTTGATGCACGAAAATTAAAATATGTGCATCTCATATATTCTGATGGTATTGTTGTTTTATGTAAACTGCTCTTAATAAATATGCAAAAGCTGAAAAATACTTGTATCACAAATGCTTCTACTTCAAAAAAGAAGAGACTTACAATTACATTGGAGCAGAAATTTGATGGAATAGAACGCCATTTTCATTGGGTTGGAACAAATTAGCTACCATATTTTAAATGCTATAATAATTTTGAATAGTATAAATTCAATTTGTACAATATTTTGTAGGATTAATTAATTGTACTAATTGAGGCTTGACTGTATTTAAAATTTTATTTTTGCAGAGTTTATTTTACAGGGAGAATTGTATTGTTTATATTGTTAAGCAGCATCTGAGAAGTTATTTTAGGTGTTGTTATTAAAAGGAATGCATGAATTTTACTATGAATTCTATCCTTGTCTTGCATGAATGTACACAGATACAAGGTCTGTCCAGAAAGTATCCAGCCATTTAATATTAATGAAAAGAATAGACTACCTAAAGTAATGGTGCCTTAGTCTGCTTCAAAGTATTGCCCTTGGAACTTCACACACATATCCCAGCGTCTCTTTCACTTTTCAAAACAGTCTGCAAAGTCCACTTTCAGGATTGCCATCAGCTGCCTGTCATGTTCTCCTTAATCTCATCCTTGGTCTGAAATCTCTTTGGGAAAAGCCAGAAGTTGAAGGGAGCCAAATCTGAACTGTTATCGGGGTGCTGACAGACCTGGTTCATGCAATGTTTTGCCAAAAAACCCAACACAAGACGTGAAGAAAAACTTTCTCGGTCATTGTGAATGTGACAGTCACACTGTATACAATCTCACTCAATGGCATCTCACAGAGAGTGTCTATTCACGCATGCGCAGTAAGGTTCCCTCTAATTGGTAGCCAAGTTACATTAAGGCCACACAACCGGTTCTTGAGATATTCAAATTAGCTGGATACTTACAGGACAGACTTTGTATGTGGGAGGCTCTCCTGTTCTTTTTCATGGTGGCTACCAAACACCTCCTGCATTTCCGGTTCGCCCATGTCTATCATACACTTTGCTATCACGGTTGTCTTCTGCTCTTTTTTTTATCTAAGTTTATTTGTCAATTTAATTGTTTTGGATTTTGAATACTACAATTGAATTTATCCTCTGGCTTATCACTGTTTATATCATTGTGTGTGCAGCTGCTTCTTAGACCAATCAACTGAGAGTTTAATGCCATTGGTGATCAATGAAGCTGTTAAAGAATGATTGAGTCATAACTCAATGTACTCCAGTTAATAAACACACCAACTAATACCCATAAGCAGGTAGAATTAATATGTTTCTAATGCGTGATTTTATCATCAAAACCTTTGGCCTATTGGGAATTAGAAGAAAATTATATCTTCATCAAAATAAATGTTAAATAGTATTGTAGTTGTGTTATTTCATTAGTGTTAACTTCAAAACATTATCTTTGCCTTTCTCCTTGATTTTTCTCTTTCATTTTTGCCCAATGTGAAAATTTTCTTATTTGAAATGTTATTAGCAATCATAAAATACTTTTTAAATATTCCATTTAAGAAGCTAATTTGAGACCCTTTGGTATTTAAGAGTGCGGTTTTTGCAAATTTGTCGTTATAATGATTAGATTTTATACAAAGTGTATTAATAATGAAAAACCTAAAAGTACAGACAAAAATGCCCTTTTATTACCCTTTTACAGTCGAATGCCCCATGTACAGGTTACAGGCCTGCAAATAAAATGAATTAACAAAAAAGTAATTATGCTAACCATATACATGGTGGTTTGTAAATGTTTGTTGAGTAACAGTAAATTTTTAGAAAAACCTTGGACAGGCAAAAGTTTAAAGGAATAGTAAACTTTTTTTAAAAAGTTTAATTTAGACAGCATTAATTTAATGGTTTACTAATTTTAGTTTCTAAAATAATGCACTGAAATCTCCATGTGCTTTTGCTGCAAACTAATCTCTAACAATAGTCTTGTGAAAATATAAAAACAAACGTGCCATTAGAATGCGCATTTTTAATAGGGCCATTAGAGCATGTCTTTAAATAGTGCTGTTAGAACGCGTGTCTTTACATAGTGCTGTTAGAACACGTGTCTTTAAAATAGTGCCATTAGAACGCATGTCATCTACCCATAAAATATTAAAAGGTAAATATAGTGTGACCCTATTATGCGGCATTAATTTAATGGTTTACTAACTTTAGTTTTTAAAATAATGCACTGAAATCACCATGTGCTTTTGCTGCAAACTAATCTCTAACAATAGTCTTGTGAGAATATAAAAACAAACATGCCATTAGAATGCATGTCTTTAAATAGTGCCATTAGAATGCATGTCTTTAAATAGTGCCATTAGAATGCGTCTTTAAAAATAATGCTGTTAGAACATGCGTCTTTAAATAGTGTCGTTAGAACGCGTGTCTTTAAATAGTGCCATTTGAACGTGTGTCTTTAAATAGTGCTGTTAGAACACGCGTCTTTAAAATAGTGCCATTAGAACAAGTGTCTTTAAAATAGTACCATTAGAATGAGTGCCACTACAAACAGTTTACAGTTTATTTAAAGACACAGTTTAAAGAATAAAATTAATATTTTTTAATAAATTCTTCTTGATAAACTATATAAAAGAGATGGTTTCTCTTTATGTAACAAACTTAAAGGAAATCTTTTTATTAAAATATTCACAAAAATAATTTCAAGAATCTTCCACATTACATATGTAATCAAAAGACATGTTGGCGAGATGAGTTAGTACACCAAACATTGGTGGCACCATGGGAACTTTTCTTATTAAAAATCAAAAGCTAGGTGAAGGAGGTGGTCATCTACCCCTAAAATATTAAACGGTAAATATTGTGTGACCTTACACTGTTTTTAAAATAATCCTCAAATGTCCAGTTACAACAGTTGGAAGAGCACAGAGAAGTTTTTCATGCTGATATGAAGTGAAAAGTTAATTCAGATCAACTATGGCTCAAGAAAGTTTGAACCCTTGGATATCACTAACGAGTGCAAACATTGATATTTCCCTAGACCAGTGGTTCCCAACCAGGGGGGGGGGGGGTTAGTCCAAAGGGGGAATTCCCTTTTTCCTGATGTTGCATTGCCTTGAGGAAAATAAGCCATTAAAGAAGACAGATTGTTAATGTAGTATTCACTTCTTTGTTTACACTGTAAGTTCTAATTGTTAGATGCATCAATGCATCTCTATGAGACACTTTTTGCTCAGTCCTAAATATGTTAAATATCAATTTTCTTAGGCGTATCATGCTGAATTTGATATGAAACTTGGTCCAGACCTTCGGGTGAACTATCCTCATCTTCCTCCTCCTGCTACCACAACTAATAATGCTAAATATGAATTTTCTCAGCCATATCATGTTGGATTGATATGAAACTTGGTTCATACCTCCGAGTGAACCATCCTCATCTTCTTCTCCCTCCTCCTACTTCTACCATGGATGGTGGATGCATCGTTGAACTTATGGTTCTTGTTTATAACAACATAACTTTAAGATGAAATACTTGTTTCCTGTTAATAGTTTATTACCAAATACAAAAATAATCAAATTAATTAATCCTTAGAATGAAAAAGCTTTCGAAAATCTGTTAAACATAATTCATGATCTTCTGAACAGAATGATTACCCACAGAGTCCTGCATAAATCTGTTTTCTGTTTGTTTCCCTGTCCGTAACAAAGGACTCTTCCACTTAAAGGTAACAATTTTGCTGATAAAAAATCTCCTACCCATCATTTGGAACAATGGATCTTCCTATTAAACGAGTCTAGTCACTTTTTAATAAAACCTCAGATGAAATTGATAAGATGTGAACATTTATTTACACTATTAACAGCTTTGAAGTACTGAACTATTAAATATTAAAGTAAGAGAATGTGAAGAAACCACTCAAACTCCATGGAAACACAGGTAGATATTTTTACTAAACACTTTACAACCCCCAGTGTGTATATATATATATATTCTCATTGTGATAATAATAATAAAATATTATTATGATTTGGTATTTATAATAATAGTGCTCAATATTTATTAAAATAGAATTTGTATAATATAATAAGTTTATGGAGTCCTCACAACAAATTTGTTTCACACTTATTAGTGAATCTTCAGGTGAGAAATTATCTTAAAACTGTATACATGATCTTATATATACACAAACGTTCTTAATTTTGAATTTCAAATTCATACATTGTGGTTGATAGTGGTTATTTTTTTTAAAAAAAACATTGTATATCCAGTGGTTTTTAATACTTTAAATTTTAAATTATTACAGGTTTACTCAGAATGTGAATTTATATGATATGTAACTAAATTATGTAAGTTAGATATGGTGTTAAAATAAAAACTGTTACTATGTGTATTTGTGTAAATTTTTGTAATTTACTATTTATATATATTAGCTGTTAAAATTGTTATCTAGTTCATTGTTATCAAAATATTTTAATATTTTTATTAAAATATTTCGATAACAAGGTCTTTCTAAAAAAATAACCACTATCAACTGTAATGTATGAATTTGAAATTCAAAATTAAGAACGCTGGTATAGGAAAATAACAGAAAAAATCAAGGTATATATCAGGTAACTGTGTAAGTTTCAACTTACATATTTGGCACTATTATCTTGATATATGAAAAAATATCTTTCCATCAAAGAATTCCTTGATCTACCCGAAAATGTAATCAATTCTCCCTTAGTTCACAATCCACCCTTACACAAGATGTCATTGAAATTTCTAAAGAACTTTTGGAGATATTGTGTGGACAAACTTGAGTGAATAAATATATGGGAAAAAAAATGAAAAATATCTCTCTCCCCCCACCCCCCAATCCCTGGATCCACCCCAAAATTTAACCAATTCTTCCTTAGCCCATTGCCCACCCTTCCACAAAGTCATTGAAATTCATTTACAGTACCGGACAATTTATCTGGCTTCTAGAAAACCAGCTATTCTTGAATCTGGCAGGCTTTGTTGTAGTTTGCTGCTGTCGCACTTTTCTTTATTTTTGTGGCATGGTTGAATTGTCTTCAGATGAAGATTAGTCAATTAATATTGATTAAACAGACCTTGATTTAGAAGTGTATTAGTTTGTACCTGTGAAATACAATTTTGTTGTTTACTTTTTATTTTTAATCTCCACTACTCACAACAGACCAGTTTAATCACTGTTGCTGGGTTTAAGTTATTCATGTGTTCTGACATTTATATGTATCTAGTCTTCAACCAGCCCTAACAGTTCATAAAAGAAACTTGAAAATTTCACACACATTCCCCTCAATAAGTATGAAAAACCGTTTTTTGGTTTTTTGAAAATTCCACCCAAAATAGGTTTTTTAGTTAGGGGTTCAGTTTACAATGTAAGTTTATGCCAAATTGGTCTCTTAGTTTGAGTCCAACAGCATTCACATTTGTTTTGTGAAAATTTGGACTTTTTAGTGATCACACACAGCCCCCCAAAAAGGCAAGAAAAATAACTTATTCATTTATCACCCCTTTCTCCAATTTTTCAATTGATCACCCCCAATATGACATGGTGCCTAAAGACGTTGGTCACATGACAGTTTCTATCGAGTGACTGTTTTTTTTTTTAAATCATAAATTTATGATTCAAACTGTGGTAGTATTTTCATTTAGGTAACTTAATTTTACCACCACCACTGCTTAATTTATGAGGTAAAAAGCAGCATAGATGGGTGGCAATGATTCATAATTTCCCTTGGAATGCTAGTTTATTTTATATTTTAATTATATATTAAGTCTTGGTCCAGAAATTCGGAAAATCCTGGTCACCTCCAATCCCAAGCTTGCCGGATAAATAGTTTGATACTGTAAATGATATACTTAAGTTGAGGTGTAAACTGATACTATCAAAATTATGTAATACTGAATTCCTGTCTGTAAAATAATTTACTGAATATGTGTTCATGTGTGTCAAAATATCCAATTCAAAAATATCAGCAATGCAGTTCACTTTGTCCTCACTCCTCTGGGTTGGCAATACATGAGTCCTTCCCTAGAAAGTGGGAAGCTAATATACCAATAGTGGCATCCCAAGGCTAGCCCTGATTGGTCAATAACCCAGCACTATGTCTACCTTGATCTACTCCAAACAGCAAATCATGAAGGGGAACACAACTCATAGTTTCTTCTCCATGTATATACAGGTATCCTCCTCTTTTCGAAAGTTTGCTTTATGCCATTTCGTTTTGACAAAAGACCCACATTTGTACACATTTCACCTGCTATCCAACATGGCATAAAACAAAGAAGCAATTACCATTAACTTATATGGGAACAAAATTGTGAGCATTCCCTGACCCAAAAAGTAACCTTCTTCTATGTCAAATTGAATGTCAAGGTTTGCCATCTGCTGTAGCCGATGTAGAAGGCTTGAAATACAACAGTAAGCTTGACTGCTTAACCTCATGCATTTTTCTATCATACAGGTCTTTGAAGGCACTCAAAACATCCTGCAAACCTACATGGCCTTTCAAAATTGAAGTCATACTTTTCTGCAATCATTGGAGCACTGTTGATCATAGAAAAAATCTCACACAAGATTATTGTTTATGTCTGTCAATGCTCAAAAGATTTTCCTATATAAATTAATGGTAATTACTTTATTTGCTTTAAACCATGTCGGCTTATGAAAGGTTTCATAGGAACGCTCCACTTTCAGATAGGGGAAAACCTGTATTTATTTTTTCAATTAAAGGAAAAAATTGCCAAACAAAGTTTGTCATTTCATTTTTTTTAAAAACTTTAATAAAATATTTCAATTTTTATCTGAATTTCTGAGACAAGGTGTTATCACTATTATGCATTGATTCTTTGGGACTAGTTTCCTTGTCTATCAGCCTTTCCGAGATAAGGTATTACTATTATGCATTGATTCTTTGGGACCAGTTTCCTTGTGTACCAGCATTTCCTTGATAAGGAGGTGTTAATATTATGCATTGATTCTTTGGGACCAGTTTTCTTGTCTCTCAGCATTTCCAAGTTCATTAGCATTCAGCCTTCCTCAAGCGTCTGCTGCATTTGGCTACCTTTGTAGGTCAGGTGTATTAGATTTAATGGTTATCCTCAAATACTTGGATGATTATAATACCTGAATATGCTTACCCAACAACTAAATCATAGTGTATGGTATGGTCAGATTATTCGATCATTTGTTCACAACGTTTCATCCATGTACCCTCCAGCCTTTGTCAGGTGTTCCTGGTGCTAAAGTGTGGAATCACTGTTTAGAGTGCATGCTCGATTGGACTGGACACGTCACATCAGTTTTTTGTATATCCTGTATGTTGGGGTTGTGTGTTGGTGTAAATTCTGAGTTGCTTTCCATATAATGGAAGATCTGTTTGGGTATTTCTTTCTGAGATGTCTTTTTTGATGAGGGGTTCCCAGATGCTATTGATGTCAATGCTTGGTTGGCTGAGTGGTTCAACTGAACATAAAGACGAGGAAAATAGTCCAACCATACCATACACTATGATTAATATACTCTGTCTAACTAAATTCAGACAAGAATTGTATATAGATTAGTTTGGACTAATTTTCTCATCTTTATTGTTTCATCTCAACATTTTGGTTGCATACTCTCCACCCTTTCTCAGATGCCTGTTGTGTTCTGGAATGCCAAATCTTGCTCTGAAGGGATATGAACTACCCTTCTCATATACTCTACATCCTGTGTCTACACCTGTGAGTTCTTAGGATTGTCTTTTCCTAACAGCTGCACTGAAAAGAAAACTAAAATTAAGATGAAAGAAATACTAGTCAAAAATAATAATTGACAATGCTTCATCTAAAAAGAATTCAAGATAATATTAGGTTGTTACATATGAAATGGTGTTTTTTGAAAAGTAAGATGAACGGTGATATAAGCAACAAAATATTTAATCAAAATATGACCCATTTGAAGCAATAACCTTTTTCCAATAATCCTCTGATGATAATATGCCATGTCTATAAAATTCTTTAGGTTTAGTGGTCACAAATTCAGTAAAAGTAGAATTATAACTTTCATATTATTATTAAACATTTTATCACGGTTATGAAGTTCAAAATGCTTGGAAAGATAATAATCTGTAGGAAAAATGTCAGGTGAATATGGAGGATGCTGCAAGACTTGAACCATTGTTTGTATGTCATTGACCACTGCTGTTGATAATTCTTCATCATTAAGAACAGTTTTGGGCCTCCCTCAAGGTTTATTATTGGTATCCATATTTTCAGACCTAAACCTACTGAAAGCTGAACAGTTTGCACTGCAGTAGTGTTCACTTCAGATACTTTGTTGACATTATAAGCAGCTTGAACTGCATTGTGTCCTAATTTGAAATCATACTTGAAAATAAGTCTAACTTCTAGGGTAGACAACATTGCTGTTAGGGGCTCAAAACACTTCAATAATAATGACTTATACTTCTATTTATATTGAATCTGCAAAAAATGCAATTACATGACAAAATCTTCCACTTTTAGCATTATTCTCTATGATCTAAAAAAATGAAAGTTCATGTGTAACAACCTTATACTACTAGATGAGGGTTTGTTTTTAAACTGAATTCATGGGAAAGTTCAGTATCATCTCATTTGTAAATGTAAAGCTGAGAACATACACAATTTAATACATTCAATCAAGCATATAGCCTTAACCTTTTACAAATGAGATTTATTAAAAATAATTCCCTTTGTGTTTTTGCATGCGTCATTTCAGATTAAAACTCTTGGAAAATATACATCCACAAATTTTTCAATAATTATGTTTTTCTCCAATGTGTTTTTATGTGACTTTTCAAATGTGAATTATGAGAAAATGCAGACCCACATACTTTGCAAGAATATGGTTTCTCTCCAGTGTGTGTTCGTATATGTTGCTTCAAATTGGAATTTCGTGTAAATGCAGATCCACACATATCACAAGAAAAATGTTTTTCTCTAGTATGTTTTCTCATGTGTATTCTTAAAGTTGAACTTTGTATAAATGCAGACCCACATATTTCACAAGAATATGGTTTCTCTCCAGTATGTGTTCGCATATGGGCTTTTAAAGTTGAATTCTGTGAAAATGCAGATCCACATACAATACAAAAATATGGCTTCTCACCAGTATGTGTTTTCATATGTCTTTTTAAACTTTCAATACGAGAAAATGCAAATTCACATAATTCACAGGAATGTGGTTTCTCTCCAGTGTGTGCTTGTACATGCAATTTCAAATCTGACTCCTGTGAAAATGCAGATCCACACACATTACAAGAATATGGTTTCTCTCCACTGTGTGTTCGCATGTGAGTTTTTAATGTTGACTTCTGTGAAAAAGCAGACTCACAAACTGCACAAGAATATGGTTTTTCTCCTGTGTGTGTTCTCATGTGTGTTTTTAAACCTGAACTCTGTAAAAATGCAGATCCACACACTTTGCATGAATAAGGTTTCTCTCCAGTGTGCGTTCGCATATGTTGTTTTAAGTTATAATTTTGTGTGAAAGCAGATCCACACACTTCACAAAAGTATGGTTTCTCTCCAGTGTGCGTCCGCATGTGTGTTTTAAGATTTGAATTGCGTGAAAATGTTGAGCCACAAACTTCACATGAATATGGTTTCTCCCCAGAGTGTATTTGTATATGCTCTTTCAAATGTGAATGCTTTGAAAATGCAGATCTACACATATCACAAGAATATGGTCTTTGATCCATGTTTGTTTTTATTTTTGGCCATACAGCTCAGACTGAGAGAAAATCTTTTTTGCTTTTGTATAATTCATCTATTCCGAATTCCAATTAATATTTCCATGGATGATATAACATTACAAAGTTCTTTTATGACAGTTCCAAAACTTCACTGGATAAATTTGTCCACCAATTCATGGGCCAGTCTGCGAGTGAAAAGAAGGTATTACTAAAGAAAACATATGCTGATGCTGATGCATCAATTTCAGTAAACTTTTTTTTATAAAAATTTTTCAATTCCTTAACCCAAAACACTTTAATTGATAAGAAATGACAGATTTAGTTAACATTTTCATGTTATAAATTCATAGCCCATGCAAAGATTCTATATACCATATCAAAGAAATTCATATAAAATTCATACTATATCAAATTTGAATGAAAAAAATTTGCTCATCTCTTTCTCCATTTAAACAAATATGTGTCTCAATAATTCCTTCAATCTTAAGCATTACTATCCATAATTTGAGTTTGGTTTATTACTTTTCTCCCACCATGAACTTATATATATTAACCTAAAACACCCACACTTACACACTACCAAAGCGATGTGAATCTATACTTTCCCGCAAACCACCACTTTGAGTGTCTTTATTAGCAGTTATGCTAATAAAGACACTCATATTTGCAAGTCATGCTGTATGCAGAATATACTCAGAAAGCTCACAACCAAACTTTTTGTTCTAATTCAATGTTAATTTGTTCAAAAATAAATTCTTTTGTTAATGTTGTGATATAAAGCCTTGTTTATTTTGTTTGCCGACATATAAATGTTCCAAATATTTAAAACGTAAAAAGTGGGACCTATGTACAACTGCCTTTTACAATTCTATTTCAAACTCAAATAAGAAGGGAAAACTAGGGTTCCTATTCATAATTTTTTTATGTTGCATGAAGTGGAAATTCCATGGGTGTTGACTACTAAGATTATCCATTATCTCATGTCTCTGCTTGCTCATTTTCTCCCTTCTCCCTTCCAATATTTGTTGCCTGTTCATGTTTTCATCTAGATCTTTTTTACTCTTTTATTTATTTTTTTGCTTCATCCCCATCTCCTCTAAATGCAGGGCATATGATTTTATGAAAATATCCATCCCAACAGATCTTTTATAAACATAAAGTATTGTAAAATGGTGTTACTTGGGCTACTTTTTAAATTTGTAACATCGTAATTTCCCCTCTGTTATAAGATATGTTAATATTTAGTAGTCTAAAGACCGAAGACAATCCCTTCTTTCCAACAATGTAACTTCAATAATTAAAGCATCTTTTCTTAGTTGTATTTAAAAAATAAAAAAAACACCAGTGGTTCAAGTAACCACTGGTTGTGGTGGTTTTTTATACTGGTAAGAAAAGAGTTTTGGTCCTAGTAACATGGCGGTCCAAGTTACCACAATACTCTAAAAAACTTGGTGTGGCAATACATTTCTTGGAATTTTGGTCAAACACTACATCAGAATGCATCAGTTCATGCCTAACAATACATCTCATAATAATATCTAAGCTTCAGACACCATAAAAGCATATTTCAACCTTGTGCTAAAATTTAAATATGCAACAGTTGTTACAGAAATGCAAAAATACACAAAATGCTAGTTTTCTTCAATGCTTATTGGCCCAAATTGCCTGGAAGGTTCAAGTATCCCCATTCTATGGTAATAAGTATTATTGCTAGTACATGCTAATCCTTGTGGAGCAGTGATTAGCAATCTAGTCTAACAGACTATTACTGTTTCATCTGGGCTAGGATGAACAGAATATCAGGTCCGAGTGACTGTTAATATTAGCGGCAAATATATATTAGAAGGAATAAGACTGGATGTGTGAACAGTGCAATGATTTTATTCAAACTGTATCATATAACAAGTAATAACAAAGGCAATTAACTCTTCCTAACCGGAAGTAGTTATTATCATCAGCAATAACATTGCTGTATATGAAACAATTACTACTACAGGGTTTCCTACACTCGTGGCATTGTGTCAGACTAAGCTGAGCTAATTAACAACTTTATATTATGTGTTAATTTCAGAAAGTTTCAGAAAATTACCCTAAGAAAATATTTTCAATAATTTTTGTAATACTCATGTGAAACAAAATTGAAATAAATAATTTATTTGGCAACCATTACTTTTCCTGTTTCCATATGGCCGCCACTTCGGCTGTCGACAGCTCGACCAATTCCACTGATAGTGTCGATTTAAAAAGCTAAAACACTAACCCTAACTACCCTAAACCCTAAGAATAGCAACCCCAACCCTAACTCTAAAAACAGTACCCCTAACTTATCCTTTGTTCATTTGTATTATCAAGCTTTTGCTTGACTAAAAAAAACGAGAAAAAAAACACTAGTCTGTTGAACCACATGAAAATTGCCCGATACCAGTAGACCAAAGTTCTTTGACTTTAAATGATTCCACTATTAGCAACAGCTAAAGCAGAAGCGGTGGCTACATGAAAACAGGAAAGGTAATGATAGCCGTTTGTAAATACTTTAAAAAATATTTAACTGAAAGAAATTCACACAATTTTACTTTGTTTAATGTTTTACAAAAAATTAAACAAGTCCTTAAAAAATAAATTGTGTTTTTGAATTGTAAATAGTGTGTTCTAGTGTATGCCCAGACACTTGTGTTGCAGGAACTGAATTTGACACTTACCATTTAAAGGGCCGCAACGAAAGATTTCCTGCAACAAATTGTATAAGAAGAGAGCCTTTATGAACAAATTTGTTGCAAAAGAATCTATTTTTGGTTATCATTACCTTTCCCGCTTCCATATGGCCGCTGCTTAAGCTGTTGCTGATACTGGAAACTACCGAAGTCCAACGCTGTTGCTGATGGTGAATTTAAAATCAACGAAAGAGTTTTTTTTAACTGGTCTACTGATATCATGTGGTTCAAGAGACTGTTTTTTTCACTGTTTTTTATTTAAGAAAAAGTTTGATAAATAAATTGAACAAAGGATAAGTTAGGGTTAGTAGGTAGGCTTAGTGTTAGGGTTGAGAGGTAGGGTTAGTGTTAGTAGGTAGGTGTAGGATTGGGGTTGTTATTTTTAGGGTTAGGGTAATAATGTGAAATCCAGTACAGAATATTTCCAAACTGGTTTTCTTTGTGTTTTTCTCCACATAAACTCTTGTAAGTATGATATAAATAATTGGTTTGAGGTACTATGCATGCTACAAAATTTTGCCTCCGCATGGGTCCAAGAACCTTCCACTTGGTTTGTGTGGATTGTTGGATCATTTGGATCCACAAAATGCTGGGAATCGTTCCCAATTTTCCGTCTCCAGTGGAAGCACTCGAGTCGTCGTGTTCCAAAACAGCAGCCATATGTAGACGGGAAAGGTCATGATTTTTAAAAAACTTTTAATGTTCTAATGTTTTTAAAGACATTTTCATCACATTCCAAACAAAGGGGTTTCAACTTTTAACATTTACTTTTAAATAAAATACCTATTCATCTAATATCTAATAATTCATCTAATTCGTCTAACATGTTAAGGTATATTTGAGAATATGTTTAGATAATTAAATCAACCATTTTCAACATAAACATCATTAAATGAAAAAATAATGGCGAGCAAAAACGAAATGTAAATTTTTAAAAAATGATCAAGGTCTTCAAGTGTTCAAATGTTATGCTTTCCCCCTCTATTTATTTAGTTTTGTGGGTGTGTTTTTTTAGTTTGGGAGAGGTGATGCTCGTGCAGTATTCTGATCTAGGAGCATTACCTTTAGTTATTTGATATAGATATATGGTTGATTTTATATTTAGATGTATGTAGGATTTAATGAAAATTGATTTGATGATGCTAGATTTAAGTCCAAATCGTGATAGTCTTAGTTACTTAGTAGATCAATCTTAAGTTAAGTAAATATCTCCGATTAATTCTAAGATTCCTTCAATGATAATAATATACTTTGAGAAAACTCGTCTAAATTTAATTTTTAAGTTGCCTATGTACAAAGAAGTTATATAGTCTTAGATGTCCAAATTCGTACGCATTGATGGATATACCCTAAAACAAAACAAAGAAGAAATGAAGTGGTTACACCTACCACTTTCTGTCTTCTTTCGTATGATTAATCTTTCAAAGGAAAATGAAACACCAGAGAAATAAGGAAAAAACTTTCTCAGTGAAATTTTCTTCTTTAAAAAGCGAAGTTTCGTTGTATAAAGCAAATAGAAAAAAGATTCGCGCAAGAACGAAAGTCAAGGGAGATAATCAATAACCACCAAGAAAAACGATTGAAAAAGGTTTATTGTGCATTTCGAGGTGTTTATGTTATTCACAAAAAATCTTCACTATTAATACTCTGGTCACGATTACGCCGTGGCGCTTTCAATTCAGCTAAAAACTAACCTAAGAATTAGAAAACAGGTAATTTGGACATTTTAGTGATCACAGACCCCCTCCCTCAAAAAGAGAGCAAAAGAAGTAACTTATTCATTGATCACCCCTTTTTCCAATTTTTTAATTGCTTACCCAAAACGCGGCATGTTACCTAAATACATTGTTCACGTGACGGTTTCTATTGAGTGACTAACAAAACCTGTTTATTAGATTGTTACACAGGAAATATTGCTTTTTACATCATAGAAAAAAATGCTAACAGCAAAAGATTAACTAATATAATTGCATTTTTTGAATGAAATGCTCAATGACAGTGCACTCCCCACATCACTTAGCTGACTGTGTGTTAGCTTAGAGAATTGGAATATGAAGTTTTGCAGCATTGTCCTTATTCATCTGACATTTCTTCTATTGATTATCATCTTTTGAAGCATTTTGAACTTCATATCTGTGAAGAATTGGGCTTCGAAGGAAGTCACAAAGTCAAACAATATATATAAAAGACAACCTACCTTTTTTACTATGTAGAAACACCAGGTGATCTGTCAAGTTCTTCAGTTGGTCTGTTTCTTCTTAAGTATTAGCTTTAGTTAGTGGCTTTAGTACTGGTTAGTAGTTGAGAAGATAGGGAGGAAAAATAGAATATACTGTGGTTAGCATTTAGAAGATTCAGTTGATCTTTAGATATGCTTGATTTAGGAGACATCAAAATAGATGCAACCAGGCTTGTCGACAAGTTGACTCTGACTGGTAACTTTACCTAAAAGCGCAGCAAACTCAAGAAATCAAGGTCAACTGTTTAGAGAAGCAGGAAGTGTTTCTAAAAATAGCACAAGCCAACTCCTGTTGTCCAGAGGTCATGACCATATCCATAATAAAAAGTTCAATAATAGGTGGGGGGGTCAGAATTTGTGCTTTTACTAAATTGGTGACCACTAAACCTAAATAATTTTGTAGAGATGGCATATTATCATGAGAGGATCATTGGGAAGAGGTTAATTCTTTAAATGTGTTATATTTTGATTATATATTTACTGTTTTTGTTGTTTATATCATCCAATAAAAATCATTAGGTATTGCCCCAAGTATAAAGTAAGATTCATGGCTTTGAAGGTAGAAAAGTTGGAGACAAAAAGAATGGTTTGCTAACAAAAAATAAACACTGCTTTCTGTTTGATTATTTTGACCAAAAATAAAGAGCTGACATTTGAGTCAGGTACTAAATATTGTACTTTATTTGCTATGTTATGGACTGAAAGAACAGAATTTTGTTTCTTATTTTGGCTACAGTTTTGAAGACCTACTTTCCAAATGTTTCCTCCTTATTAAAACTATGCAACCATATTAATAGGTATGAACAAAATGGATGAAAATTTCAGCATGAAATCGATATGTGAGCAATTTTTAAAAATCTGGCAAAAATCAGCATATTATTTGATTTTAATAAAATTTTTGATACTTATTTATTAAAGGGCGAATTTAAAAAAAAATAATTTTCCATTCTAAATTTCGTAGAAGAACAATTTTTTTTCATATGATTCCTACCTCACCTTTTATTAGTTTGATGATTTAACAATTTTATATAATCATGCTTTCGTTGATTTTTACTCATTTTACAGATATATCACTGGGGATACTAATTATGTTTACCTTTTTTAGAATAATATCCAGGAACTGCTGGAACGGAACTCTTACTTTGGGATTACAAAAACAGGAAAATTAAGTAAAATAATATCTCTGTCTTGTGTTTTTTGTCAATTTCCATTTGCAAATAATACAACACCTTTAACTTTTTGTGGTTGAAAATTATATTCAATAGTTCATTTAAAAGAGAGGATAAGTGATGATTATCATAATATTTTTGGTTAGTTCAGAATAATTTCCTCATCTTTATTGTTTTTTTAGTCAAGTAATTTTTTTGCAAAACTGGAACATTAAAATTAATACAGAAAATATTGCTTTTTGTTGTAAATAAGTAGTTTTTTTCAAATCTTTACTGTCCTTTCGAAAAGTGTTACTTTATCTGATACAAGGTCATGTTTGATATTACAGTTTAAGTGTAGGACAGCTACGATTAGATGCCAGTTTTCTTTCCTTTCTATACAGCTTGAAGAAAAAATCAGCTTCTTCAGCAGTGAATCTTTTTTCAACTAGCTGTCTAAATAAGATACTGTTTATGCTGTCAGGGGCTAGGAGCTCTATGGTACTTGACAGAGAGTGGACAGTGTTTTGGGGTACATGAAGTAGATCTCCAGGGAAAATGCCGGAATTCACACTTTGCAAAAAGTAGCTGGGGCAGCCAGAAAGGTTGTGCTGAAAAAAACCTGGGAACCTAAATGGAATGAAGAATGAGTGATGAAAGAGTTCTAAGTGGCAACAAAGGGAGTTGAATAAACATTCTGCTGGAGAAACCATGTGGAAGCAAAGCAGTTAAGCACTGAAAAGCCTTCAGCAAAAAGGTTGAGCTAAGAAAGGTATGAGGACTAAAGAAACTGACTTTCTGTTTGCTCTAAACATGGTTTCTAGGTAGTGGACATTACTAATTGAAATGTGAACTAATGTAACAAAGTGAATTGACTCTCTCTCACAACTACAATGGCTATAAGAAGCTATTAACTTGCTGATGAAACACACATACATACCTATAGTGTCACCCCCTGGTTCCGATGGCCCCGGGGGAATATCATGTGCCATAAGCAGAATGAAGCTTTGGCTCACTGAAAAAGAAGATGAACAAAGGAACAAGGACGAAGACAAGAACATTGTTTTCACGGCTCGCACCCAGAGAATAATGACTGGGTCATTTTCTTCACGTGTGTGCACTCTTTATTTCTGCTAGCATGGTGCATAACCGGAAACTCATTTCCGTCATGACTTAGATGGCAGCAAGGGAGATAATTCAGGTATTTATCTCCCTTGTTTTTATTTACTGTGAGCCCAACATAACAATACCTATATCGGGTTTGGTACTATTTGCCAAAGCCGATTTGGCGTCAGCACTCTGGCATGAGCATTTAGGGATCAAACCTATTTTGGCATCTGGCTGTTTGGCAATGGGCATTAAGAACATTATTTTATTTGTAAATCTGCCTGTATAATTTATTTTACATACTGTAGTTGTATTAGTAATAGTGAAATTATCCTTGACCGATCACTGTGGTCCAGTGGTGGAGTGCTGGCCTCTGGTTCGGTAGGCTGTGGTTCAATTCACCACCGAGTCATATCAAAGACTTTAAAAAATGATACTCAGTACCTCAGCACAAGGACTAGGATTGGGGAACCTCTCTCCGAGGCTGAGGGGTTATTGCCAAATCATGTTGAATACTCTGGTTCTCTAAGATCACCAAAGGTAAGCAATGTCAAGCCATGTCAGTATCTAGATGGGTGACCATTGGGGACATGGCTGTCAGAATGAAATTCATATTGGGGGAGGGGTTTGCGAGCGAAGTGGAACATTTTTTGTATTGTACAAAGTGCACTATTTAATTGATGGATACATGATGATATTTAGATATCTAATTGATGGATACATGATGATATTTAGATATCTAATTGATGGAGATAATTATGAACAAAACATTGCTACGGGAATTTTTAAAAATAGAGCTTCAAAATCTATCAGAAATCAATGTATTTTTCAAGTCATCTACAGACTCGGGATAGGTCTATTATACACCTATGATCTAGCAAAAAATAATTGAAGTGGATAAATGGTTTAATTACTCTTTCTGTAATCTTAAAGCTAGCTTTTTGTAGCATTTTTTGAAAAAAATAAGGAACACATATTAGCAAATTATTGGGGTGGCTGAAGCCCCCCACCCCTGGTTCCGATGGACATGAGGGAATACCAGGTGCCGTAAGCAGAATAAAGCTTTGACAGGCCTAGCAAGCTGGAAGTGGGTCTTTCTAACACTTACCCATGTGTACCTAATCTCATGACACCCTCAATGAAGGTGTAAGCGGAGTTGACAATGCTTCATCTAATAAAAAATAAATGTTTTACTTTATTTTCTATGTTATGGACTAAGGATAGAATTTGTTTCTCATTTTGACTAGGGTTTTTAAGACATACTTTCCAAACTTTTGTTTTCCTCTATGTATAAACTATGAAAACATGTTAATATCATTGTTTTGTGATTTTTATCAATTTATCTTTTGAGTTCACACACACTTATTTTTCTAATTCATATTATTCTGTTTCTGCAAATTTTTGCCTTGGCATCTCAATCCACAGAGAATGATATGTTTAATGGATCATAATACAACACTGCGAACCCTTTTGTCACTGAGTATTATATTAAATACTGTATTTTAACAGGGGGGATAAATGATGATTATCATGATATTTTTGATTTGTTCAGATGAATTTCCTTCTTTTTTTTCCCCACTAATCAAGAAGGAACAAACCAGTAACTTGAGGTTCCAAAAACATGATCCGGTTCACTGGAAAGTCATGGGTCTGATGCGCAAGTCAGGGAAGGACCACTCCAAGAACTTGCAAGCACAGACACCGAATGTGTCATGTATGTGAGGGGAAGAGCATGCCTTCTCAGAGCAAAGTTTGACATTCAAAAATACAACAGACACCTAAAGAAAGACCGGAGAGTAGGCAGCCAAAATGTTCTGATGAAAAAACATCAACGATGAGGAAATTAGTCCAAACTAAACAAAAATACTATGATTAAAACACCTCATCTAAAAAAATTCAGACAAGTAGTGATGAAAATAATTTATTTCAGTATTAAGCTTACAGTAGTTCTTTCTTTTTGATTCAACTGATTGAATACTTTTGTATAAAATGAAGCCTTTTTCAAAAGTTTTTAGGAAAATCAAATTATTTTTCCAGTTATTTTTTAATATTTCAAGAGGGAAAGCATAAAAAAAAGACTAGATTTGTCTTCTATTTTTTTAGCTTTTAATAAAAACATTCACATTATATTAAATTCAAATCTCTCCAACATCTGTCTACATATAGGTGTGAAATAAAGATCTTCATTCTTTAGTGATTTATATTTTTATCTAACTATACAAACACATACCGGAAAGAAACCAGCCAAAACTTTTTACCCATTTCATGCAATACAAGGTTTCACCCAAAAGTTCAAGGAATTTGATTATGAAAAGAAGAACTACCATAGTTAAATGTAGAGTTAACCTGACGGTTAACCCTTTATAGGGCACCCCTAAAAATATTTTAGATATCAAAACAACCTTTTTGTATGTTTAACTAGAACTAATTACAAGATATTTTCAGTTGCAAGTTTTCTGAATTTTTTTGTTTATGGGGGCAAAACACCCTCTGATGAAGTGATCATATATGGTGCCTCGCTCAAAAAGGGAAAATATTAAAAAAATTAAAAATTAAAGTAGAAAGTTAAATAAAACATAGAATTAAAGAATAACATTCAATATAATGAATAGATACAAAAAATTGATATTGACAAAAGAAAATAACACCTCCGGGTTGATTTTAAAATGTTATTGTGCAGGCCAAAAACAGGCTAATTTAATGCCTCAAAACAGTTTCTGTCTTTGTTCAAGCCCAAGTGTACTTGGCAAAACTTGCAGACCACATTGGTGCGAATTATGTTCTCTTTGTGGCTACAATATTTGCATGTGGCTGACGGGCCCTCAGGCGATCATAAATAGTCACTTATCCCATAAAGGGTTAACAGGATGGAAAATGGAATCAGTGAATCCAGTTTAGTGTTTAGAAAGGATACTGTTTACAAATGGTGGCTGCAAAAATCCATACAAATATATATACATATAAATTTTCCAAATGCAAATTCTCATGGTTAACCGGTTCGTGAATGTAAATAAGTTTTCAACCACAATTTAATTACCTGGGTTTATATTGTCTAAACAAAATACATAAATAATTGTTAGATGATAATTTTCTACAATCTTTCTTCTTATTAATCACACAAGGATTATTACGATAAAATTGATAGGTTAAAAGTTTTGGACGTTTTCATCGACACATGCAGACCTGCCAAGATTTAGAAATTCTCAGGAGGGAGAATTCCTAAAAAAGAAATCTTTCAATTCTAGAAGCTCTAAAACAGCTATTTCAGTATATTGAAAACCTATCTTCACATAATTTTAAACCAAGATAATCAACAAAATGCAGAAGACTTGGTAGGTCTGCAAATAGGAGGGAAAATCTTTTTAGAAGCATATTTTTTTCAATGCGGAAGATTCGTACAAATTCATTACATGCGGGGGGGGGCAGCACTTGGCTTCAAAATGGGAGACTTTGTAGGTCTGCACATGTCGCTTTTTTGTCAAAAGTTCGACTGACGGCCGAAAGGAAGGGTATGACGGCCGAAACATTGTGAATATAACAACAATCAAGATGAGGACACCAGTTCGAATAAATCAGTGTATAATAAACATATTTTAACACATTTAAAAATTGTATTCATAAAATCAGCATTTGTAGGCGAGACGATATTAGGCACTCAAAAAGTGTCAAATCAAAATTATCAATGTACAACAATCGAATATAATTTGTAAATTCGAGTGTACAATGATCTTAACAATAAAACAAAGTTATAATTTAATTTTGCATGTGTAATGTTTGTTTTTATTTCAAGCAATAGACAAGACAAATATTTTTAAGAAAGAGATTTCGATGTCAAAGTTAGTGTTAGTTCCATAAATTTTAATTGAATTTTTTAAAAATTATGTTGTGTTCGATGTCGTCCCACTAACCATTATGTTAGTCATTTCTGATTTCTGAAAAAAATTAATAGATTTTTCAATGCCCTTCCAGAATTAAGTAACTGATTTAAATTAAAGGAGAGAATTTCTCAGAATTATAAAAATCTAAAAGCGGGAAAAGCCGCATTAGGTTAAACATTAAGTTGTAAAGTGAATAAAGCAAAACTATCCATCTTTTAATGCAAGGGGCCGATTGTTGTTCAACACCGTTTATCGACTTTATTTCTAGTTTGTAATCAAATGAAACATTTTCTGTAAAATAATATCGTGTTTTTTATTTCTTAAAACTATTTTCTTTGTGCCATTCTTTTCAAATTCAACATCATTATTATGAATTTAACGAACAAAACAATGCAGAGATTTTGTTGGACTAAGAAATCCTAGTAACAGGCGTATTCGGAAACATAAAACCGTAGAAAGAAGAAGCAATTATATCGCCATTTTGTATATATCATATTGAAGAAATCAAAGGTAAGAAGGAAAATACGACTAACAATAGTTAATATTCACTAAATTTAGTGAACATCTACTTTGTATTTAGACACATGTTTTCGTCCAGTTCTGTTGTAAACAAAAAAAGACGATGTTTCTTCTTCTGTGTCTACATTATTGGCAGCATAACATTTAAATATTTTATCTAAAATTGAGATAGCGGTTTTTTCGCTACCTTTTCGCCTGTTGACCTTTGAAAAATATTTTCCTACATTTCTTCATGGGAAAGGTCTTCAAGTCTTGAATTGTGAGATGGAAGCTTCTGGGAAATTCTAAAGTTCCAAATCCGAATTCTGCCTCATAAAAAATGTATGATTTGACACCAAGATAATTCATATCAGACTAGTCTAAGCAACTTGATTGCAATTACAATTTTCATACCATCCATGGCCGCTATCTTGAATTTTCGATGACTTGCAATTATCAAGGACTTTTTTTTAAAATCCAACTAATTATGACCTCAATATCATATTATCTGAAAACAAATGTCGCTGGCAGCCATTTTTAAAATGGCTACTATAGGCAACATATTGAAAATTCATGATGGCTCAATATCCAATTTTTTTTTAATGCCGTTGGCTATAAGTGTACCAAATTATATGCTTTTATAACAAAATGCACAATTATTTGGCTAAGCTACCCCACTAAAACAGTGAAAGAATAAAACAATAATTTTCAAAAATAATAGATTTAATTGAAAAAGATTTTTTCTTTTTATCGTAAATAGACCTAACAAATAAAAATAAAAAGTTTGCCAAGAAGAGCAATATTTTACTTTATTATTCAGTTTTTTAACTTCTTAACTTAAAGTGAGGCATTTTTATAGAACCTCCGCACAAATTTTAACCTGGAATATTTTGTTTACATTGTCATGACATTTTACGCTATATATTTTCAAAAACATCTCCGGTTCTATACGGTGTACACATAAGATTCCAACGATAAAATTAAATTTTATATGATTTTCACATTTTTTTTTTCAAAAGGTGTTGATATCTGATAAGTATGTCAGCACAGTCCGCATAGATGCCTATGCAGAAACTCCTAGTGTTGAGAAAGGGAGTTGTAGACTTTAGTTTTGTATTGTATTTTTTTGATTTCAAGTTAAATTTGATTTCGTTTTAAATGTTTTAGTTTTAGATAAACATGCCCAGCACTGCATAGACATACTTATGGGGAATCGATACCTGATGGAAAGAAAAAAACAAATAAAAAATGCCAAATTTGTATAAAAGTTGATTTGTTTTTGACAACTGAATGACAACTTCTTGTCGCACAGTGAAAGGATAACTTGCCATAGAATTTTAAAATATCTGCATCCCAGTTTTAGAAAATAATGATAGTAGTTTGTTAAATAGCAAACAAAAATTATGTGTACACAAAAGACAACTTAAGTCATGTTAACTGGTTATACACTTGTGCATTGTTAAATATATAATAAAATTATGTCTTATAAATTGTTAAATATATCACAAACTTCTATCTTTCAAATATATCACATACTTTTATCTTGTACCTTGTTGGATATATCATGAACTTTTAAATTGTACATTACTGAATATATCATGAACTTTTATTTTTAACATTGTTAAATATATCATGAACTTTTATCTTTAAATATATCATAAACTTTTATTTTCAACATTGATAAATATATCACAAAACTTTTTCTTTTTCCCAATAATGTTAATATTCTTCCCCACAAAAACAAATGGTTTCTGTTTTAAAATGAATAACATTTGATATATGTTATTTCTGGTCTAAAGACTGTTCTTTATATCTGGTTAATATAATTTTATAACTACAAATAATACACAAGTCTACCATTAAATAATAACTTTCTTTCATTTGCAGATACTGACTGCTGCAGAGAGCAAATAAACTCATCTAATGAACATGAATAATGTAAAAAGGAACTCCAATCCTCTATTCAGTATTCAATATGAGAATACATAATCAAGAAGAACAATGTTTATGGATTTAAAAAGTAAAAACACTGAATAGTAAAAAAAGATATTCTGTGAAAAGTGCTAATTTGCTTTTGAGAATATTTATACTTGCAAAAACACACTAAAGGCATACTATATTTGTAAAGTGTTAATAATTTGAATTTTGAAGGGATCCTTGAAAACAAATTTTGAAGATGAACCATTTCCTTATGAGTTGAGTTGATCTGCATTTTCACAAAGTATACCACTAAATACATACATGCTACAGAAAACCATAGTCTTGTTTTGTGTAGATATTAGCATTTTCACAGAATTCAAATACATAAACATGCAAACCAACACTGGAGCGAAACCGTATTCCTGTAAGATGTGTGAATCATCATTTTCAGATAGTTCATCTTTGAAAAGACATGTGCAAACACACACGGGGGAGAAGCCATTTACTTGTGAAGTGTGTGGATCTGAATTTTCTAGAAAATCAATTTTAAAAATACACATGCAAACACACACTGGAGAGAAACCATTTACTTGTGCAGTATGTGGATATGCATTTTCACAAAAATCAAATTTAAAAATACACATTCGAACACACACTGGAGAGAAACCATATCCTTGTGAAATGTGCACATCAGCATTTTCTCATAGTTCACAATTAAAAACACACATGCGAACACATACTGGAGAAAAGCCATATTCTTGTGAAGTGTGTGGATCTGCATTTGCAAGAATATCACATTTAAAAATACACATGCAAACTCACACTGGAGAAAAACCATTTACTTGTGAAGTGTGTGGATCTGAATTTTCTAGAAGATCAATTTTAAAAATACACATGCGAACACACACTGGAGAGAAACCATTTACTTGTGAAGTATGTGGATATGCATTTTCACAGAAATCAAATTTAAAAATACACATGCGAACACACACTGGAGAGAAACCATATTCTTGTGAAATGTGCACATCAGCATTTTCTCATAGTTCACAATTAAAAAAACACATGCGAACACATACTGGAGAGAAACCATATTTTTGTGAAGTGTGTGGATCTGCATTTGCAAGAATATCACATTTAAAAATACACATGCGAACTCACACTGGAGAGAAACCATTTACTTGTGAAATGTGTGGATCTGCATTTTCAATGAAATCAACTTTAAAAATACACATGCGAACACACACTGGAGAGAAACCATTTACTTGTGAAGTGTGTGGATCTGCATTTTTAGTGAAATCAAATCTAAAAAAGCACATGCGAACACATACTGGAGAAAAACCATATTCTTGTGAAATGTGCACATCATCATTTTCTAATAGTTCAGATTTAAAATTACACATGCGATCACATACTGGAGAGAAACCTTATTCTTGTAAAATATGTGGCTCAGCATTTTCAGATGGTTCATCTTTAAAAAGACACATGCAAACCCATACTGGAGAGAAACCATTTTCTTGTGTTGTGTGTGGATCTGAATTTGCAAGAAAATCAATTTTAAATATACACATGCGGACACATACTGGTGAGAAACCATTTACTTGTGAAGTGTGTGGATCAGCATTTTCAATGAATTCAAATTTGATAAAACACATGCGAACACACACTGGAGAGAAGCCATATTCTTGTCAAATCTGCACATCAGCATTTACTCGTAATTCACATTTAAAGAGACATATGCAAACACATACTTGAGAGGAACCATATTCTTGTAAAATATGTTGATCAGCATTTTCCAATAATTTACTTTTAAAAGATGCATGCAAACACATTGGGGAGAAACTTTTTACTTCAATGAAATCAAAGTTGGAAATTCATAAGCAAATACACTGGAGTGACATGTGCTGATCTGCAGTTTCTCATAATTAACATTTTAAATTACACGTGCAATCCAGGGTTCCCACATGTCCTGGAAAAACACATGGAAAATGAGAGAATAGTGTCCTGGAAAATCTTGTGTTGTCCTGGAAAAACATTTTAACATTCTCCTTTTTCCAGTTATACTTTTTATTACCTTCTGCCCTTCCGGATCTGGGTTTGTCAAATAAAGATATATTTTTATTCAATAAATCATTGTTGTTATTAATTTTTATGAAAACTTAATTTTTTAGTTACTTTTGTATTCTTTTAAGTGGCCTGAATGAAAGTTATGATAAAAAAAGCTCCCCATCCACTGATTTATTTATCTTTTCTGCACCCATTTAAAATTTTCAAAATCTATTTAAGGTAATGTTTAATGCATGGAAGATGTTTTATTTTAATTTTATTAAAATTTTTATTTATGTCTTCCGTGCATGAAAACATTACCTTTAGTAAAATCATTTGTAACAGAGGAGAACTTATGGAATTTGGTTGTAAGAGAAATATTTCCATCCCTAAAAAGTGCAGCATACAAGATAAAAATTGCTTTTCGGATCCACCTAACTTTGCAAATCACTGTTTTCAACTATGAATATCATAAAATCAAAATACAGATCTTGTTTTACTGATGAGCATCTTAATGATTGTTTACGAATAGCAATATCATCCTACTCTCCTAACTATGAGGCATTCTTCAATGAAGTTCAATTCCAAAAATCACATTGTTAGATTTTCAGGAAGTTTGCTGCATAGGAATATAATTTTAAAATTTCATATAGGCAAATTGTTTTATTTGTACGGTATGATCATTTTATATAGGAATTATTTTTTTCATGTCATGTTCATTATCAAATCCAACTATAAATTTTCCTTGAGATTACCAAAGACATTTGCATGAGAATAAAAAGATTATAATTATTTAGATTTATTTGGCATTACTTTATTATTCATATATTTAATCATCTTAGACTGCTACAATGCAAAGAATTTTGGTCCTGAGATGCTAGGAAATTCAAAACCCCAGCTGCATTTGTTTGGTTACCTCTTGGCCCCCAAACATTTTCACCTTGCTACAGCCCCATTTATGCATTATTTCACATGAAATTTATTAATTTTGTTTTGGGTTTATTTGAATTTTTTTTAGTGTATTATGATCATTATTTTACATAGGGACTACATGTTATATCGCCCCGTTATGGTCATTATTAAGTCAAACTATAAACTTGCCTGGATATTTTTCCATAATAAAAACAATTTTTAAAAACTGTTTTGCTGTAATTTGTTTTGTGTATTATCTTAAATAGAAATTAATAATAAAAACATACATAATAATATTTAAGTCCAAATATAAATTTGACTTGAAAAGTAAATGGTGCCCTCTGCACAACTGGTAGTTGTGAAAGTGCTCTTTGACACAAAAAGGTTGGGGACCACTGAGCTAGATCATCACTGAAAATGTCCAGGAAAAGTCCTGGAAAATGATCGCTAGAAAAGAGTGGGAACCCTGAATCACACACTGGAGAGAAACTATATTCTTGCAAAGTATTTGGTTTGCATTTGCAATGATATCAGATGTTAAACATGCAAACACAATTGAGAAAAGCCTTATGTTATATATGTAGATCAGCATTGGCAAATAGTTCACATTTAAACAGACATGAACATGCACTGGAGCAGAAGTATATTCTTGTAATGTGTATTGACTGGTATTTTTTCTGGATTCTAATTTCAAAAGACATGAGCATAAGGCCTGTCTGGAAAGTCATTTTGAATATCCTGAGAACTGGTTATGCAGACTTGATGTAACTTAGCTACCAATCAGAGTGGTCTTTAATGCACATTCATCAACAGACACTCTCCTGTGTGGTTACTCAGCAGTTATTTAGATTAATGTGTGACCATTGCATTCACAATGACCAAACAAATCTTTCCATGTCTAGTGAAGGTTTCTTTTGGCAAAACATTGCAACACCCTGGTATGTCAGCCCCACCCCTACCAGTTGAGATTTGGCTCCCTGTGAACTTTGGCTTTTCTGAAAGATATCAGACCATGGATGAGATTAAGTAAAATGCAGCTAATGGTGATCCCGAAAGAGGACTTTGCAGACTGGTTTGAAAAGAGATAAGTATGTGAGGTCCCAACGGGAGTATTTTGAAGTGGGCTAAGGCACCATTTCCTTAGGTATGCTATTTTTTCATTGATATTAAATGGCTGGATACTTTGCAGACTTTGGGGGTGCCAAGGGGTAAAAAATCTCAGAAATTCTGTAATTTTGGTGTAATTCAGAATTCTTACTTTCATATTTTATTTTATTCTTATTTCCTTGTGTTTTTGCCCCCCCCCTATTTTCACCTCAAAATACCAAATAAAACACTGGAGAGAAATCATTCTTTTGAACTTTGTTCATTAGCACTGGTGTTCTTGAAATACTTGTACATTTTCTGTTGAAATACTTGCCCAATTATTGCCCATCTTATATCAATTTCAACTCATAAAATTATCAATGTTAAAAAAAATTAATGTTTTATCATAATGCTAAAGAATAAAAATGAATAATGTTTTAATGGTTTCATTAAAGTATGTTCAAACATTAAGAGCTTTAAAAAAATGTATAGTATTTTTCTTTTCTTTTTTTCTTCAATTTTTTAATAACTGGAGACTTTTTATTACACAGGAATGGAAACACCTGTACACTTAAACATTCATGAAATCAAATGACGGATAATTTTATATCCGACAGAATATCATAAATATAAAGACATTTATTAGGTGAGAACCTATAATTGCCCAATGCCGGGGTGAGCAACTGCTAAACGAACGGCCTAAATCGGAAATGTGAATAAAGAAACAAGCTCCGTGTGGGGATTGAACCTGCATCCACTTTAGAAGCAACCTTATACCCAGTTTCTGCTCTACCAATTGAGCTAATAAAACTCTCAGGGTAGGCAGGAATCTTTTAATCCTACACTTTGCCGGCTTCTCTATTCTCACGTCCGTATTTTAGGCACGATTATAATGTGGCTCACTATGTCAACAGCATGAAATCAAATGCTGGATAATTTTATATCTGACAGAATATGATAATTATAAAGACATTCATTAGTTGAGAACCTATATTTGCCCGGTGTTGGTGTGAGCGACTGCTCAACGAGCAGCCTAAATAGTAAATTTGAATAAAAAAAACGAGATCCATGTGGGGATTGAACCTGCATCCACCTTGGAAGCAACCTTATATGCAGGTTCTGCTCTACCGATTGAGCTAATGAAACTCTCATGGTAGGCAGGAGTCTCATGGAAATAAAATGCATCTTTTGGTATAGGTCAGGGGTGGTGAACCTATGACACGCATGCCCAAGGTGACAGATGAAAACATTTTATTGGCATGCAGGAGATATAATTTGTTGTTAGTGATTTTATTATTTTAAAAATTAGCAACCTTTAATTTATCGGCTGTTACCTCGGGAGTGGATGTATCGGCTCAGTGATACACTGCTAAAAATGTTCATTATTAACAAGTGGTCAAGGCAACAATGTGTGTATTACTTTTATCTCTGTGTTTATTGGTATTGCTTGTGATTAACACTATGTCATCAAAGAAACTGCTGGGAAGTGACCCCTTAATTAGTCAACACTTTTATTTTCCCATATGGCTTTCAAGGGCATTTGTTGGGGGGAACTCAGATCAAGTATTTTTCAATTTGGTCATTGTATGGTGTTAGTAAAATAGCACCTTGGTAGCATCTTTGGTTACGGAAATATTTTATATTTACATACAAAGTAAAGAAATTTTTCATATTTTATTTTTGTAGACATACAGAAATGTATTGTACAGATGCTTAGTAGTCTGCCGATAATTCTGAGGTAACAAAGATAAATACTTTAAAACTGTGAGCAACTTGTAATCTATACAATTATTATAACTAATATGTCATGGAGTTTTTCTCTAAAAAGTCATACTAGCCAAATATACTAATTAAAAGCAATTCCTCATGGTGGTAACTACAAAACTACAGCCTAAAAACCCGTAATGGCTTGTGAGGGAGGTGCCAGTCTTAGATCTTAGAGCTGCCTCAAATCATCAGGTCAGCAGAGAGGCCAGTTCATATTTGGATCAAAACACTTATGATTACCGGAAGTGTTCAATCCATCTTCAGCTTTCACTAGAGGAGAGTGCTGGTGAGCACGATCATCTGTGAGTGACAATGTTCCATGATTAGTCAGTGAGTGAGTCTCTGATTGGTCCAAATTTGCTAATTGAATAAGTCAGATACTTTGTTGTGTGATGCAATATAGATGGCGCAGTGATCACAGGTTTGCTGTGTGCTTTATTAATTTGCATGAGGTCTGGACCATAACCAATCACATGCAAATCTTGACATCATTTACAAATACAATTTAATTTTTCCTCCCCATTTTTTGTCTCTGTTTAGTGTTGTAAATAACTTTTGATGCACAATGAATTATAGTAATATAAAGTATTAATGAACGTTTCTTTGTAAATTATGGAGTCTTTTACAGTATATACACCTTAATTACTATTAAAATACAAGCACATTTTCTGTATTATTATTATTATTATTATTATAATATCTGTACCTATCTTATACTGAGTATTTATTAAAGTTTTTGCACACCATAAAAATTATGAACTCTTCTTGGTCCAAGACTAATCTGCTTGGGTCACTTGTTAATTAGCTGTTGCAAATTGTTGCTTTAAAACTATGTAAATGAGCATGTACAATTATGATAAATTAGTTCACTGTGGTGAATTTAGGGTGGTATGTTACGGTAAGTTATATTACCATATTTAAGTTTATTGGTGAGATATCTTTAAATTGTACTTACTCTTTCAGCTTCTTCAAAATGTCGGCTCAACCAGTAAAGAAACAAAAACGTTCAAATGAAGGGAGTGGAAGATTTGGTATTATCAAAAAGAGTGATGAAGGATTATGCAGCTTATGTTCCGAAACAGTGATGTGCATAACTTCCTCCATAAAGCAACATTACAAAACTATTAAGAGTTGGCTTTGTGATAAAAGTGAGCAAGAACAAAAATGACACATTTCTTGAGAATTTAGCAACAAAAAAATGCAGTCAAATGTTTTGATGAAATTTGTTTCAGACAGTTCCAACTAAGTTGCTGCTAGTTTTGAGATTTCAAAGATTATTGCTCAACATGAAAAACTACTCGGTGATGGAGAGTATATTAAAGAATCATGGCTAGAATATGTTCCTTTCCTTTTTGATGGTTTCCCAGAAGAGAAAAAAATTATTCAGCGCATTAGGGATTTGCCAGTGAGTAGAAACACAGTAAAAGATAGAATATTAAAGATGAAAAACATATCAGAACAGCTAACGAAATCCGAGCTCTGCCTGGACGTCACTAAGCTTTGTTTTAAAGTAGTAGCATTTCCTCTCTGCTTCTGAAGACGTCTGTTCCATAGATGAAATGCATAAGATTTATTTTTAATAAAGTTTTTTGAGATTGTGATGACTTGGGCTTCGAAAGAAGTCACAAAGTCAAACAAACAATGTAAATGAAAAAAGAACCTACCTTATTTTCTATGTAGAAAAACACTAAAAGAGTCTGTTCGTTCAGTTGTCTGATTTCTGCTTTAGTACTAGTATTAGTGGCTTTTAGTAGTGGTTAGTGATTGAGAAGAAGATTTAGAAGATGCAGAAATATGTGTTACTGGCTTAGTTGACCAGTTGCTTCTGACTGAATAGTATTGCCTAAAATTGTGGCAAAATAGAAATGCTTGGGTTGACCCCAAAGTCAATGGTCTACACAACAGCAAGTGCTTCTAATAATAGCACAAGCTAACTCCTGTTGTCCTGAGGTTATGACATAGATGAACTACTAGTTTGTTCTCAATCTTTTCATTTCCATATTGTCAATCATTATTACGATCTTGTCAGATTTTTCTACACCACACAACAAACATATTCTTTCATGTAAATTACTTTCTATTTGTTTAGATTAGAGCACTGATGTTACATCATCAGCTAGGCTAGCCATTACTGCTTGATTTTGTAGGGGTGATGAAATATGCGATAACTGGTTAAATTGGTAACATCACCTGAGAATACCACAGGGGCTGAAATATGTATGGCAGTAGTAAATGAATTGTCTAATCAACAGATTGACCTTTCAAAAATAGTTTCTGTGATAGATAGTGCGCCCAGCATAGAGAAGCAGGTTTGGTAAATTTGTTTGAAAAATATGTTGGGTATCCACTGGTAACCTTTCATTGTATTATACATGAGGGACGAGGGTGCTTTGTGTGAAAAAGCTGGCCTCAAGGAACTTTAAGATGTTATTAAAATTGTAACTAAGGTAGTTAATTTTATATCTGCACATGCTTTGAAACAAAGATGATTTCAGAATTTACTGAGCGAGTTGAAATCTGTGTGCACATGAATACTTATGTACAACAATGTTTGTTGGCTTAGCTGAGGTTCTGTCCCTGAACAATTTGTTGAGTGTTTGGCTGAAATCTGTCTGTTTTTGACGAATTACAAATTTTCTTGTCAAGATATATCTGACGGTATGTGGATTTGTAGATTAATGTTTTCTACAGATTTCTCTTCACATTTAAATGATTTGGACACAAATTTACAGGGATCCGGCAAAACACTTGAACAAAGAAACAACAACAAATTATATAAAAACTTCTCTCAAAAATTATAAACAACTGGCACTCACTATTACAGCATGGCTCAAATATACTAATAGCACAAACAGTAAATAACTTCAAGAATAAATATGACAATTACATGACACATAAAAAAAATAAAAAGCTTTGAAGTAAATAACTTAGACAGAGTCGAGATACAAGCACAAATATGTACATCATTTTTACTTGCAAAATCTTTGGGGGTGCCAAGGGGTAAAAAATCTCAGAAATTCTTTAATTTTGGTGTAATTCAGAATTCTTACTTTCATATTTTGTTTTATTCTTATTTTCTTGTATTGTTTTTTCGATCTTCAAAAATTGGGTGGGAGGCAAAACAATAAAATCATTCTTTTGAACTTTGTTCATTAGCACTGGTGTTCTTGAAATATTTGTAAATTTTCTGTAGAAATACTTGCAAAAATTATGTTTTATCATAATTCTAAAGAATAAAAATGAATAATGTTTTAATGTCTTAAAAAACATATGACTGATCTTCAAATTCATGAGTAAAACTGATATACAGAGCATTCAAAAGCAATTATCAAGCATCATTGAGTCAACTACTGAACAAATGTTCAGGTCATTTGAATAAACTGCAAAATTCATTAAGTGTGCCAGCAGTGTAACTTTAGATAACCTGAATTTGGAAATGTTGCAGTGGATTTATTTGGATAACCATGAGATGCAACTGATTGATTTATAAAGCAGCTCAATTTGGGGGCAGAAATTTGTAGACTTGAGAGCTGAAAGAAAAACATTCAGATCGGTTAGTGACAGGAATAGCACAGAAAAATGCAGAAAACAAGGTTTTGAAACTCTGGAATTACATTTCTGAAACTTTTGCCTGTCTGAAAAATCTTGCAGTGGCAATATAAATAGTATTTTCATCAGCATAGTATTGTGATGAACTTTGTCAAGTCAAATTATAGGAATAGCCCTACTGATGAAACCAGTGCTGCATGCATGTTTTTTTGTTTTTGTTTTGTTTAACGGCACATCGACCCTTGGTGGGTCATTTAGTGCCAAATTCAGTAGGGGGAGGGGGTGATCCCATGTCCTTGTGACTAGAGACTTGAGTGGGGAGAATCCCAAATCCCTGTCACTGACACAAATGCCACGAGCATGCTAATGGTGATTGCCTCCCGACCAGCTAGCCAAGATATCCTGTGCAACTTCTCCCAGGACGACGATACCCGAGCATGCCACAAGGACCCTCGAAGGGCCGTGGTTCTTTGAACTTCTTTGAACTTCGGGACCATGGCAGTTTCGAAGAACAGATACTACCCTTTGATCTTAGTCAAAATTCTGCAAAGCTGCTGCATGCATAGCTCTCAAAACAACCAAATGCAATCCTGATATGAAGTATCTGCTATCGGTGGCACAGCAACAAAAGTCTCACTGAGAGCAAAATGTTTATTTTCCTATCCTTGATTTGTTTTGTTTTATAAATTTTCACATTTCTTGTTTCTTATTATTAAGGTACAATATAATTCATGAATGGTATATTTTTCTATTGTCTTGTTTAAAAACATTGATATTAATTATTTTTTTATGTTGCTCAAATTGTTATTTTTCAACTGTCTTTTTAAAACCATTGACATTAATAATTTTTAATTCGGACATACAGGGCTAAATTTTTAATTCGGACATACAGGGCTAAAAATGGACACAATGTCTGAAACGGACACATCTGGCAACCCTGGTATGAACAAAACGAATGAAAAGATTTTCAAGCATATAAGTGACACCTGATTTTTAAAAATGTATGGTAGACAATGCAGTACACACATTTTTGAGTGGAAAAAATAAGCAGGATTAAAATGCACGACAGCTGCGCCATGCAAAAAAAAAGGCATGTTGTCATCCGCAGCTCCTATAATTTGAAATAGCACTGAGCGGTCAATTTACATAAACAAAAAACAGAATAAAATATATGAAAAATACAGCCAGTAAATATTTTTTTCATTTCGCTATATTTAATTATTCATCCAAGTTTCAGTCGAACCACGATATAGAAATAATAAAAAATATTGGAATAAATCGATAAAATGATGAAATATCTTTTTTAAATATTGAGTGAAAATCTTTTCCATGATCAAAAGCCTGAATTATAATTAATAGAATAAAACTAAACATTTGCTGAAAAAAAAAATTATTTTACTCAACTTTCATGTTTTTTTAATCCCTAAGTAAGAGTTATGTTCCAGCAGTTCATGGATTATTCTCAAGAAGGTAAACATAAATACGCGTGAATTTTTACGGCTTGAGAATTTAGGCGTATCCATCCTTCCGTAGTTGATTTCAACAATGGTTTTCACAGCTGGCGACTTGTTAGGAATAGATGCTAAATTATGAAATTAATTTATATACAAAAAAATCATTCTAAAATAACATGGATGAAAATTGTCAGCTTTAGCATACCTGCCAAGTCTCACGCATTCTGCGTGAGACACACACATTTTGATACATTCTCACGCTCACATGCATTAAAGGAAAATTCTCACGCAATTTATCAAAAGTGTTAGATTTATTAAATTGGTTTATATTTCTGATTAAAAAAAAAATCTATTTTTATCGAACTTTAGAACTCACATTATTTTAAAAGATCGCATACAATACTTTTGAAACATATTTTAAATACACATCTAGACAACACTTAATTTCAGTAGTTGATATGCCCTGAAAAGCAATTTTAGCCCATCTTGGATACATCATTTTCTGACGCAAAGTGCAAATTGGTCAGATTCCAGTCAAATAAAACTACGGTAGGATTCAAAATTCGGCAAAGTAGAAGCGTGAGCAACCGTTTTCACTCTTCGAAGATCAGAAGTCAAATGAATAAAATAGTTTTATAAATAGATAGTATCGAAACAGCAAGTTCATGTAGCTAATAAACATTGGTCATAAAACAGTATAAATATTTTCCGTTCCATCAAAGACTATTTAAACATGTTTTAAATAGACATCTAGACAACACATACTTTTAGTAGTTGATATGCGCGTAGTAGAATACATAATTTTCATGGGTGGGGTGTCCACACGGTTCTCACTCATTCGTAATATTGAAACTTAACAGGTATGGCTTTAGTGTACCCCATTCCAACCGTAGCTCATCGCTTGTCTTAATTTTATAAAGTACCCGGAAGAAATAAATTCTGTTTTAATTTTTTTAAAATTACGTTTATAATTGGCAACTTTTTAAAAAAGTTCTATTTGCTAAATTACGTTTCGTCTTTGAAAAAAAAAATTGATTTTTGGTTATATATTCGAATTTTTGAAAATTGTTTAAAATTATTTTTGTTATTCTTTCAGTTCTGTAGAAGCTTTGAAATAAAAATTTAAAAAAAACGTAACAGAATGTTGAATAATTAAATATATTTACGTTAAAAAATATTCACAATGCGAATTTTGCTAAGTTTCAAATACGAAACTATTAATTAAGCAGTTATGGAAGCCCAGAAGCATCACTCTAGTTATTGCCCTATATTTACTAATTGGATGAGTTATTCGCAGATTAGCAACCTGATTGATAAAAATTATCTTCCTCCACTGCGAGGATATATTTGAGACTAGATTTCTATTCCAAAATAAAGTTTGTGAAAAGCAATTTTCTTCTTTTTGTCTAATTTTTACTCATTCAATGCCAATATGGCATAAACAATTAATAGTATTGAGGGAAACTGTTTATTCTCTTTTTATTTCAGAATTGATAAAAGATATATTTAAATAAGGCCCTAAAACTATCAGGTTAAACCGTTCAAGGCAGTGACAGATTGTTCGTATAGTCAAACAAATCTTCACGTGAAAAGTAATTATGGTCGTTTGGGCAGCCATACTATAATGATTATGAAGTACGGGAATAATATCAATACAACTTCTAAATGGCGGAATCAGCCCTACGAACAACTGATGCAGTGACAAATGACATTATAAACTATTTAATTATGCTTTAAATTTAGCAAAAGTTTTCTCTTTTCACTCCCAAACATCCCTCCACCCCCATTTATAAAGAAGGGACAAAAAAAGGGTAGTGGCAAAGTGCTTGCAAATACATATTCGTTTGAACATCACTCGCTAGTCGCTTTTTAACGAACATTTTTGCATTGTTCAAATTTATTACTTAAACTTTAACCCAATTGTTAGTTTATTCATTTTTCATTTTATTTTTTTCCTGATATTTCGTAGTTCTTTCCTTCTTCTTAGGAACACAGGCGAATAAAGAAAAAAAAAGAGGTAAGTTGTTTTTTTTTTTTTTTACACTAACTTTAATCGTACAAATTTGTGTTGAGAAATTGTATCTACGTAACTTTAGATCTAATTTAGTACCGTACAGGTTTCCTAATTTTTTTAAATAATTGATTGGATAAAATGTAAGTTCTATTCGGATGGACAAAAATTGAGGTGAAGGTAAATAGTAGCACGAGCACCAACGTTAACAATAAGGACTTCATTAATATTTGAAAATATTCTGTTATTTCAGTGCAGTATTCATTTTGTACTTAATTAAATAGTTATGAACAGTGTTGTCAAGTAAAAAAAATATTTTCGCGCTTTCTGCTAGTTTGACTGCCAAAAACCATTATAAAGAGTAAAGACACTATAGTCAGAAATAGCAAAAAAAATGGCCTAAATGTTTAAGTGCAAACGCGCTAATTTAGCGCTTTTGGCACTGCCAAAACAAGAAACGCGGTGAATCTAACGCCAAATCGGCAACACTGGTTATGAACAAGAATTTTCACCAGGAAATCGACACCCTATTTTAAAAACGTAATTAAATTCTAGAAAACTTTAATTTTTTTTCCTTGTTTTTGCTAGAAAGAAAAAAGCCCAAATCTTTGTTTAAAAAAGAAGAAAAACACATTTTCTTTAATTATAACATAGATTTGGAATGTTATAAAGTCAATATTTACTTAAATCGGCGATAATCGATCATTACGGCATATTTAATGACAACTAATTAAACATTTGTGGAAACAGTTTCATCACTGCTCAACTAAACTGCTCAAAAAATATCATACTTTTTCTATAAAAAAAACAATGAAAAATATATTTTTAACACTATCAATCGGCACACTTCATCGTTATCACATGATCTTTCTGTAGTCTGCCGATGACAGATGGTGTTGACAACTACATACCATTCAGGCTGGATAAGCAAAATAATCAGTGTTTACTTTGAACAATATTTTATTTAAGTGAAATAATCACTATTGTTTTATTTCAAACATCTGTTATTTTTACAAATTTGCCCCCCCCCCTCTTCAATTTACTGGCATAAAACGAAAGATCACTATTCTTTTTTTTAAATTGATGATGATCACAGAAAAGGAGAAAAAAATTATTGCTTTTGCAAACTTCATTATGCAGCTCTGGAATAGCAACTCTACAATGATGCCGTAGATCAAAAGAACTACCATTAAGGAGAAAAACCAATTAGCAAACAAAAGAAAAGTACACTCGGTTAGATATTTTTCTTCATATCACTATATTTAGTTATTCAGATCAAAAGCCTAAATTATAGTTAATCAAATAAAACTAAAAGGTTGCTAAGAATAAAAAATATCTTGCCTAATTTTCCTGTTTTTTAAATCTCAAAGTAGAGTTGCATTCGAGCAGTTCCGGAATTCTTTTCAAAAAAAGGTAAACAATTTCTCCATGGATTTATCTGTAAAATGTGTAAAAATCATTGAAAGCACAAATGTATGAATAAAATAAATCATAAAAGTAATAAAGGGGAGATAGTAATCATATGGAAAAAAGTGTTCTGCTTCAAAATTTGAAATTAAAATTACTTTAGAAAAAATGTGTCCTGTAAATGTAATAAATAGGTACTGAAAATTTTATTAAAATTGAATAATTTGTTTTTGCAAGATTTTTAAAATCGGTGTTCTGCTTCAAAATTTTTGAAAAATTTTCTAAATGCAAAATATTACTATATTTCATCCTGTCAATTTTATGAAAAATCTCTATAGAGTTTAGTAACAGAAAGTTTATATTAGATTTTTCTCCAATCTTTCTTTTTAATAATGACATCAAGATTTTACACCATATTTGATGACAGGTAATTTTCAGATGAAGATGATTTGATAAAAAAGATAGTTGCATCATTATTCAAGGGAACTCCACTCTTTGCATAAAAAACAATGAAAATATACCTTTTGTAACATTTTTTTTCTGTTGGCACGTTTCAAAGGTCAAAGTGAGGTTACGTGCTTGTTGATTTATTGTTTTAAGTAGTTTTGTCTGACAGATGGTCACAAGCTAGGTTCTACCAATAGTGTAAAATATGATGTCTGACAGAAAATAAAATTGCAACATCATGAAGGACGATGCTGATTTTGACCTGGGTACAGTATGTGCATGCTAGGGGGCAGTAGATATTCTGATAAAATTTTCAAAGTCTTCGGCCATCTTGTGACGTGGTAACACTCATACCAGTGGACCGTCTGTGTCTGATTTTTAGACGGTGACACATGCTGCGATAAGGTTCAGTGGTGAAAGAGTCCAATGCAAGCAGGTGTCATGCCACAGAGATGCACACATGCTCCTTTTGTTCAATTACAGCTGTTTGACAGGGGTCAGATTGTGGGTCTTCGAGAGGCTCGGTGGTCATTTCAGAGAATTGCTATATATGTTGGATGAGATGCGTCGGTGGTATTTCAATGTTGGCAACTTTAGTCCTACACCCATAGACCAGGTTCTGGATGGCCAATGTAATACAGACTCTTGCCAAGATCAATGCATTGTAAAGGCTGCGATGGCAAACTACACAGCTTCCACAGCACAGATCAGAGCAAATATGGCCTCCGGAGTGTCAACACGGACAGTTGGGAATTGTTTATTTGCAGCTGGACTACGGGCACACGTGCCTCTAGTCAGACTTCCACTGACACCACAAAATCATTGTGCATGTCTCCAGTGATGTCACGAGAGGGTCATCTGGGTGATTGAATGGTACTCTGTAGTATTAAGTGGTGAGAGCAGGTTTTGTCTTCATGCTAGTGATGGTGTGTGTGACATAGAAATGGGGAGCCACATCTTCCAGAGTGTATTTGCCCACAACAGACAGGCCCAACCCCTGGCATAATGTGGGGTGCCATAAGTTACAACTCTCGCTTGCCATTGGTGTTTGTGGAGGGAACATTGAGCAGGACCAGATATGTTCAGCCCATTCTGCTGCCATTCCTGCAACAGGAAGGCGATGGTCTGAGTATTGTTGATACACCCCTTATTTTGGAACATGTACACATATTGATCTGTGTATGTGTTCATTTACTGTAATCCAGCTATATTTCCTGTACGTTTAATTTTGAGTAAATTGAAACACATATTCAGGATGTTGCAATTTTATTTTCTGTCAGTATAGTTATTTTTTGTCATTGAGTTAACACAACCTATAATTTTTTTTCTTCCGCAGAATTCAAATACATATTCAAACATGCAAACCTACCCTCGAGCAAAAACATATTCCTGTGAGATGTGTGGATCAGCATTTTCTGGTAGTTCATCTCTAGCAAGACATGTGCAAACACATACTGGAGAGAAACCATTTACTTGTGAAATGTGTGGATCTGAATTTTCAAGAAATTCAAGTTTAAAAATACACATGCGAACACACACTGGAGAGAAGCCATTTACTTGTGAAGTGTGTAGATCTGCATTTTCATTAAAATCAAATTTGGAGAGACATATGAAAACACACACTGGAGAGAAACCTTATGCTTGTAAAATATGTGAATCAGCATTTTCAGAAAATTCATCTTTAATAAGCCACATGCGAACACACACTGGGGAGAAACCATTTATTTGTGATGTGTGTGAATCTACATTTTCACAGCGATCAAATTTAAGAATACACATGCGAACACATACTGGAGAGAAACCACATTCTTGTGAAATATGCTCATCAGCATTTTCTCGTCATTCAAGTTTGAATAAACATATGCGAAAACATACTGGTGCGAAACCATATTGTGAAATATGTGGATCAACATTTTCAATTGATTCACATTTAAAGAGACATATGCGAACACATACCGGAGAGAAACCATATTCTTGTAAAATATGTGGATCAGCATTTCATAATAATTTACATTTTAAAAAACACATGCAAACACACTGAGGAGAAACTCTTTACTTGTAAAGTGTGTGGATCAGCATTTTCAAAGAAATCAAAATTTAAAATACATATGTAAACACACACTGGAATGAAATGTACAGATCAGCATTTTCACATAATTCACATTTTCAAAATTACATACTATAGAGAAACCATTTCCTTGTGAAGTGTGTGGTCTGCATTGACAAGGATATCAGATTAAAAAATATGTATGTAAACATATACTACAGAGAAACCCTATTCTTGTAGAATACATAAATCAGCATTTTCCAATAGTTTACATTTAACCAGACATGTGAACATGCACTAGACAAGATCTATGTTCTTGTAATATGCATGGTGGACTGGTATTTCCTCAAGATTCTTATTTGAAAATTCATACAAGTAAAGTATCCATTCATTTTGAATATCCCACGGAACTAGTTATGCGGATTTAATGTAACTTAGAACCAAATCAGTGGTACCTTACTGCCTATATGTGAACAGACGCTTTTTCATGGGTTTACTCCATTCAGTTAGCTTAGGGTGTACTGTGTGAATGTCACATTCACAACAACCACGCCAATCATTCTTCATGTCTCATGCAGGGTTTTATTGGCAAAACATTGCATCTCACAGGCCTGTCAAAAACCACCTACAGTCCAGATTTGACACGCTGTGACCTCTGGTATTTCCTAAAGAGATTAAGGAAAAAGTTACAAAACAGCTGATGGTGATCCCGAAAGAAGACTTTGCAGACTGTTTTAAAAATTGGAAGTGTCGCTGGGATAAGTATGTGATGTCCCAAAGGGAGTATTTTGAAGAGGACTAAGGTGCCATTGCCCTAGGTAGGCTATTTTTTCATTAATATTAAATGGCTGGATACTTTCCAGACAGACCTCATATACATTGGACAAAAGCCGCATTCCAGTAAATTTTGTGGATTTGTATTTTCAGAATTTCATCTCAAAATGTCAAATGAAACATGCTGGAGAGAAATTATTCCTGTAAACTATGTCCATTGGCAGTGGTGTACTTTAGATACTTGTAAATTTTCTGTTGAAATCCAAGGATTTTTGCCCTACTTATAACAATATCAACTCATAAAATGATCAAATGCTTTACTGGTTTTATTAAACTATTTTCAAAAAGCTATAAAAAATGTTCAGTATTTTCTCCTTTTTTCATTTTTAAGCCCCATTTTATAAAGTGCCTGGCAAGATGCTTCTTGTTTCTATGGTAAAAATCTGAATTAAGATAATTTTTCTCTTCTTACCCATCTGACCAATTGATAATCAAGAGGGTTTTATTTTTGTCAACAAATTTTAAAATAAAAAGTATGGAACAAATGTTTGTCTTTTCTAAAGCCTTCGTCATTGATAAAGCAATATATCTGTTTTATATAACAGTTTTAATAATAACCCTCAACTTAAAATGTGTTTCAAAAGTTCTGTATGTGATCTGTAAAAATATACTGAATACATACAAATAAACAACCAACAATTGTTAAGAAAAGTTTTTATTACAGGAGATATTTTACTTTATCATATGCAGTCTGTTGTAGTCCCATGTGGCACTTATTGCTTTTTTAAAAAGCTCGCTGGTGGGTTTGAATTTCACAGCATTGACATCTGCCAATTTTACTGTTAGTATGTAGGATAATGTTCCTTTCATTGACAAGCTGGGACAAAATGATGTCTTGTCACACCATACTAAACATTTCTCTCTTCTCCAGCATTCAAATGGGGTAATACCAACACAAGTTTAGCAACTTTGAATAATCTTGTGAACATAAGCTGCCCATCTGCAGCTTTCATTGTGGATATATAACCCCATATCACATCCATTCGATGGTATTTTTTACATCCCTCACCCTCTTCCTTCTCAACTACACAAGCGTCATCCCAAACTGACTTGGGTATATCATTTTCATTTAGGGGTTTGATACTCCAGAAATTCCACTTGTTGTTCAAATCAATGAAGTTCAGTTTGAATCGTTCAATAAAAAATTCAACATCGTAAATTCACATTTCTCTCGAATGAAGAAGTTGACAAATACTAAGTGTCTCAGCACATTATCGTTCGGGGGTAATTTTTTAATGCCATATTTAATAACTGAACAATAAAACTGGAGAACAGCATCCAGAAACTTGTCTTGGTAATATCACCCTCATCTAATAATTCATCCAATGTTAGCCTAGTTACAATGCCAATGAACATCACTGTTTTCTCTTTGTTCTTTGTGATGTCAACTTTTGTCACATCACCTGTTGACTTGATGGCATCTAGTGCAACAAATTTACCTATTGTCTGTTTCATGAATTTCTGTAGCTGGTCATAGACCAGATATATACAGGGGTACAAAGTGATTTGTAAAAGAGGAGATACACCTCTGTCATTGGACTTTCAAAATGTTTCCGTAGCCGTTGAAATCTCAAACAGGATTCATCTTTACTGAGGAAGTAACTCCTGGGCCCTTTGTATTGCTTCAAAGTCTGGTCAACAGTTTGTTCCAAGCTAAGCCATCTGACATTGATGTGTTTCAGCATCTTCCTATACTCCTTATCACAAAATTCATTGTATTCTTTCAGAATACCTTTCCTTTTGGTGCTTTTATCAAAGTAAAAGAAGATATCGATGCAGAAATCTTCCACATCAAACCCTGTGACATATGTGAATACCACAGCCCCTTTATGTGCAGTCTTGTGTATGATGACATGGGCAGCCCATGAAATAACAAGATGGGCTTTTATTCTGTACTCTGGATAGGATGGAGTTGTGTGCTCTCATTCACACTGGCATTATCCACACAGTTATTCTATGGCACATCAAATTGTCTCATTTTGTTGTCTATCTTATTAAAGATAGTGCTGGCTCTGCCACAGTCTGCCCCAGATGTGTAGCACATTTCCAAAAACTGTGTTACAACACAGTTTTTGTTCATATCATAGATGCTGACAGTGAGCGTGTTTATTTTCTCAATGCTAGTGTCATTCGATCCATCCAATGACAATGAGAAGAAATCGTCTTTCATAATCTCAACAGTGTCTTTGAGGCAATGTGGTGCCAAAGCGTCATTTAAAACGCATGTTGCTTTTGTCCTTTTTGATCCATACTCCTTGGCAATTCTGCTACCAGGGAAAAGATCTTTGAATACGTCGCTCAACTTGTCGGCAAATGCCATCTGGATGTTGTTCTCTGCGAGAAGTAATGCTACTTTTGTTTCTGCATGTATTACCTAGAAGGAAAAGGTAGTTTTTGTGAATATACTGAATAAAATTCAACTTGCTATTTACATCATCTTCGATCCTCCCACCTCATTCCTGTGAGAACAATTTTTATGTAGAACCTCAAAAGTATGTTACTAGAATTACAACTAAGTCAATTTTTAAAAAAATCAGACTAAAACATTTTGGCCATCTTTTGAAACATTTTTTGGGATTTCAACCATTGCCGATTTCTGCTACGGAAGACCAATCATGTAAAAACCTCCTGCTTTAGAAATTGTTTTCGTGTTCACAAAGATCACTTTTTAAAGAATTTTAATAATACAATGTTTACTCACCGTAGTTGAGGTCATTTCTGAATTTAAAGGTTTTTAATTAAAATTTACGAAAGGGCACGAATACAGATTAAACTTACGTAGTTGTTTTTAATAGTTTTTCGTTTTGTAACTTTCATAAAAAATGGGCCATATTTAAATCAAATTTTAGAAACGGGAACACCATTGAATGTAACTGGTCCAAGATTAAAACCAAGCTAAGTTCAGCACTCATTTTCGCAGCACTAGCACCACGTGGAATTGAACGCTGAAAATGATTGCGGATTTTAATTTACATTTACAAAACTAGAAAAAGAAAGGGTGCTTTATTAAAATTTTCAGTCTTATTTACTACTTATTTCATCTTAGAAGTAGGTACGAACAAAATGAATAAACATTTTCAGCGTGAAATCGAAACCTGTGAAGCTTTTAAAATCTGGCAAAAATCAGTATATTATTCGATTCTAGCAAAGTTTTGGATATTCATTCATTAAAAGCCAGTTAAAAAAATTTTTAAATATCAATTTAGAAAGTAAGCTGAAGGTAAAGCAACTTAGAAAGTAAGCTGAAGGTAAAGCAACTTAGAAAGTAAGCTGATGGTAAAGCAACTTAGAAAGTAAGCTGATGGTAAAGCAACTTAGAAAGTAAGCTGATGGTAAAAAATACGAGAATAATATTATTATTAATACTATAAGGCGCACAATATTTGATGAAACGATAAAAAAATGATACTAAATTAAAACAAATGTAAAATGATAAAATGAGTATAGCAACAGGCTTACCTGGTCTCTAATTGAGTCATTTTCTGTCCTGAAGCCAGAGTTCACGAGTCCCTTTGAAGATGCTGCACTTTTCACAATCTCCTTTTCAGGTGGCGAAAAACAACAGTTTCACCTTGATGAGCACAACTACAAATTTTGCTACATACTGTGCATTTGAATTCATAGTCTCTACCAGCAACTCCAACAATGCATGGCCATTTCTTCGTCCACATAAGATTAAATTTTGTTCTAAATTTGGCAGCCCCAGTAAACTTTCACTTACTGACAGTGGTGTCACTTGAAGTCATAGATTCATTCAATCTCATTTTCCTTGGCCGACTGGCAGTGTAAAAATTGAACTTGCGATGTTACTCCTAGCATGCGTGCGAATGGAATGAATAGACCCTTTCGGCGTGCAGCAGATAGGGGGCCGCAGTCCCACGATAACACTTCCGGGCACATTTAATTGGTTAAAATCACTAACCAAAAGATTCACACTTTTATAAAAATTCACTTTTTATAAAATTTCTCACCTTTAATAAAATGCATGAGAATTTTTCATTAATGCGTAGACTGTGAGAACATATCAAAATGTGTGAATGTCACGCAAAATGTGTGAGACTTGACAGGTATGGACTTTTATCGCATAGGAATGGAAAACATCTGTACACTAATCCAAATTGTTTCTCTGTACATTACAAATCTAGAAAAACAACTGAGATATTTCTTTTGTCTGGTACATCAGCAGAAACTACAACATTAAATGTGACTACCTCTATAATTCCCAATCTTTTCTTCATACAGATCATTTTTATTTTGTTATTTTATTTTATTACCTCAACCAACTTGATTGGCAGAGGTAATAAAAATCATTGGCAAAGTAGGATGACTTGACCATCAAAAATGCATTGTATCATAAGGACTGATTTGACCGATCACTGGTAAAGAAGCTAACATTTTTTTTTACTTTTGTATTGCAATGACTGTTTGAGTTTTAGTAAAAAAAGATTATTTTATTTTATTTTTTATTAAATCAATTATTGTAAACCATTTTTATTAATTTTTGACTGCTATTTACCCATATCTTAATTTTTAGTAGTTTTTAAAAAAATCACAATGTGTAAAATGGTTTAACGAATAATAATAGCTTTTTTACTAAAACAAAGTTGGATTGTAATTAAAAAAAACAACTGAAAATTAATATGAAGGTAAATAGTAGTTAAAAATTAATAAAAATCGTTTACAATACTGTGTCTAAATAAAAATTGAATAATAAAATAAACCATAGCTTTTTTTACTAAAACCAAAGTAAACAATAACACTGCCATGCTGGCATTACTGAGATTGTGATTAAACAAACTAAAAATTAGGATGAATGTAAATAGCAGTCAAAAATTAATAAAAATGGTTTACAATACTTCATTTAATAAAAATAAAATAAAATAATTGTTTTTTGCTAAAACTCAAACAGTCATTGCAGTACGAAAGTAAAAAAACATGTTAGCTTCTTTAGTGGTGATCGTTCAAATCAGTCTTTATGATACAATCAGGGTCGGATTGGGCTGCCGGGCAACCGGGCAAAATCCTGACGGAAAACATGTATTTTGAGCCTTGAACATGTCCTGTACCTGTCTTATGTATGCCCCACTCCCACCACAGAGTTGTCAATCTAGTGGTTTTGTCACTAGATTTGATTTTGTTTGATCTCAATCTTTTTTAGCGACAGATGAAAGGACAAAGGGGTTATGAGTATGTATATCAGTAGGCTGATATAAAAGTTCATTGACTACGGTGGTGTGCCTCATAGGTCAAATATATTCCATAGTGAGTTGTCAGCGGGGCAATATTATCAATTTGGCAAAATAGGCACAGTGCCTAGGACTTACAAGAAATTTGGGGCTGACTAAAAGTATATTTCAAATTATTTAAGAAATTTAAATATTATAAAAATATATACAATTTGAAACATTAGTGAGACCAAAATTTTATCAATGCCTTCCCAAAACGCCTTAAACCGGCCCTGGCCATCATACAAGTTTCAATAGTTCTGTGCAACTGTACCCACCTGTAACTGGACGAAAAAACAGTTCATCACATTATACCGGACGAAAAAATATATTAACCCTGCAAAATAAGGAAAGAGAAGAAGAGAAAGAAAATCGAACGGGAACAGGTATGTTGAGTTTAATGTTTTTAAAGTTTTATAAATCTCCTTCCATTAATTATATTTTTGAGATATAGTAAATCTAAACAATACGAACAGAAGTTCCTCAGGTGGAAAAGGGTAATTTCCGGGGATAATATCAAAGTACATTGTACATTTTTTAAGTCTGAAATTGAATCTCAGTACCAAAATTTAAAGAAGCATGCACAATCTAAGAAACATCATTGCAGTTAGCAATTTCCAGTACCTCTTATCAGCATATTCCAAAAAACTTTGAGTTTTCTAATTGCAGAAACGAACAAATGGTTGTCAAATTCTTCTGTTAGGCAACAAAATTACATTTATATCAAGCCCTTAATGATAGTGCAACTCCACTATAAAATTCCCATGAATTAGGAAACTAGATGGTTATCTATTCAACCACAAGAATAGTTTGTCATAATTTTGTATGGTATTGTCATACCAATGCTGAGTAAAGATTTTCTGGGTTTACTTCAAGTTTTATGAAAAAGATTTGGAAAATGTTGATGTCGCAAAACCTCATCAAATATTAAAAAAAAAATCTGAACTACTGAAATGTTTTATTGTTCTTGTGCCTTCCTGGTTTTTACTTCAGAAATTACAGACTTTTTATCAATTTGGTGAACTGCAATTGAAAAAAACCCCCGAAGAACATAGTAATCTAACAGGTTGAGGCCTGCACAAGGGTTTCATGCGCCCTAGGCGAGACTTGAAATTTTCGCAAAGAGTTCCATTCGTCCCAGGCAATTTTCACCCCAGGGTGTGTTCTAACAGCAATTTCTTTTTCAGTTAGGAGTATGCCTCTATGCCTCTATGACTTATGTTCACCTAATGGATGAGCCGGCCCTGAACGTGTTTACGCACCAATTTAAATTATTTTGAGAAATTATCAGTATATACTTGAAATAATGCCTGGCACTTTCACAGACTTTTGACGGAAAAACGATATGTGACAAAAATCGCACAAAACTTGTATCGGGACATAGTTTTTTGTTGTTCATTGATTAACCAGACTAGCTGTTAAAAAGAGTATGCAGTTTTATACTGGAACA
>VCCN01006885.1:10116151-10165231 GCA_006491835.1 Architeuthis dux
TATGTTGTAATAATGCTGATATTATGGAACTGACATACCAGACTTATAACCCCCCATTGAAATAGTGATAATATCGACTTTTTTTTCTTTATGAGGGATCTATAGATCTATAAATATGTTTTAATATCCATTTCATATGCTCCTATTATTAGAAATAATTCAAAATATTCTCAGTGGCTTACAGCATCCCAAACACCCAGTTGTAGAGGGTCGCTATGCTCGTCAGAATCATAGCCTATATCCAGTGGTTCCAAGCTTTTTTATTACCAAGGACTCCCTTTATTCAAATGAATTTTACCTCAGACCCCAGGCTTTTGAATGATCTACCTACTCGGCAAGCCAAAGGACCCAACGGCTTGCCCACTCCACAAGCTCATGGACCTAGAATAGTACTTTGTGGATGACACCCCGACCCTGGGAGTAGGAGGGGGTGTGGACCCCAGGTTGAGAACCACTTGCATACAATAATCGGCCAATTTTTAGATATATGCCTGGGCCGTTTTGGGATCCAAATCCGGCCCTGGATACAATGCATTTCTGATGGTTAAGTTGTCCTACTTTGACAAAGTATTCATGGCAATATGAAATTAAATTCTTACGTCTCCATTTGTCCTGTTTATTTATTAGATTAGAAATTATGGCCATCTGTACAGATGGTCAGATCTTATTTTCTTTCTGCAATGTTTTGAATATTTCTATTATGTTAATTTGCAATTTAGTTTGTTTCATATCTATCAAGAGACAATGTCTCTTACATTTTATAAAGAACTTGAGTGTCTGTACAAATTGCTTTTGTACATTGAAGCTATATAGACATTTTCTAATTGTAAATTTATTAATTTACTTAGCTTAATGCATCTTTATTGAAAATGTATAAAATTTCCTTTTGATGGGAAATTCTTCAAATGCACTTACAGAGCCTGAGCTGATTCCTCTTAACAAAATGTGTTTAAATAGTGAATGGAAAGTTAGTATTGCTATAATGATGCATTAATGTTTGTAAAAGTTTGTTTTTAATTAAATGAATCAAACTTTTAATGATATCTGACATTATTTGTTAAACTTTAATGCATGTCAACATGGTAAAGTACACAAACTTCTTCATAAAAAAATGACAAGTATTATTTGAACATTTGCGGATATTCCTTTATTTTTTTTACCTTTTTTTGTGCTGTACATCAAAGTAAATTTTGATGATGATTCGTTGTTATAATAAAAACTATTTTCTTAAAGATTCACATATCATGAAAAATGAAACTTATACCACGTGGGGCATTTATATCTGACACATTTGCAATCATTCTAACCAGAGGCAGTTTTGGAATAACTAATGAATTTCTATTTCTTTATTGATAATGCATATTTGAGAGTTTGTAAAGATGGAGCACTATGACTTGCAAGCAAGAATTCAAGTAAAAAAGGTAAAGCATCCCGTCTCTTGACAAACAACTCCCAATAGAGTATGGAGCCTGGTGACGAAGACCCGGTTTCTGTTGCATGCGTCAACTTAGTGATCCTTGCAAGTTTCAATCTAGTCAAGACCAGGACTTTATTGCTACAAGTTTTTATGACCACCTTCTTGGCGGGATGCAAGTCTGCTGGAGGGACACCTCCACCCTAATCACACAGTCTAGAGTGTACTCAATTAGCTGTTGAGTGCACAGGGAAACTTGTTGTAAATGAAGAGTTTTTCACACTCTTCGCTTATACAGGGAATCGAACCCAGGACCTTCTGTGTGTGAGGCAGATGTGCAAACCATTACACCACCCGAGCGGACAAGAATTCAAGTGGTGGAGCTTCATATCCAAATATCTTGTTATTCAAACGTAGCTGTGTTTCTGAAGACTTTACTGGCAGACAAGTTCCCTCATGCAACACCATCCTCTTGTCTATTCAGAAATTTGAAGTGTTCGGTAGTGATGTACCGAATGTGGATTTTTGATATCCAGCCAGATCCGGATTTTACCCGATACCAGCACTGTATATTCGGCCGGCTGAACAATATTTATCATAATACTAACATAATTTTTTATGTAAAATTTTTAAATAAATGATCTATACTAAAGATATAAAACTACAGATTAAGTTTACCTCAGATAATATCATTTATAATATCATAAATAATAACACATATAACAGAAAACAAATCTATGCATGTGACTATAACTACAAAGATTTCAGAACTACAAACGATGTGCTATGTACTGATTTAGAGTGTGTAATGCCCTGTTCAACATGGGTCCCAGTAGTTTCATGGTGAGAAGACTGGGGTAATTCCCGGTGTTCTCCCTGGATCTCGCAACAAAACTCTGCCTACTGTGGACCTGGCTCCATCCTCAGCAGCATTATTGTAATGTTCTTGGTGAATTAAATCTGGCTGACTAAAACTGAATAATTAGCTAATAAAATACGTTTTGAATCTGATGTTTTATGAATCTGGCACCAGATATTTGACCGGGCTGATATTCCAGTACATCAATAGTGTTCAGGCAACTCTGCATGTGTGACCATGTAGAGTGAGAACAATTACAAGACAATTGCAGCTGTTTCTACTGCAATCACAAGAAGTCCAATCAAGTCGGTCTGTCATCTGTCAGCGCAAACTGGTGTTTCTCCAAAGAGTTTAAGGCATATACTCCATCAAGATCTGCATGTGTGGCCACACAAAATCCAGGTTGTGCCACAGTTGAACAATAGTGACTTTGTGAAGTGACATGATTTCTGACGGTAACTGTAAACTTGGAATGTTACCTCCACATGTAGCACTTTTCATCCCTGAAATGGAGCGAAAGAACATTGTGACTGAAGACATATGGTTTCAGCAAGATGGAGCCACTTGCCATATGGCAAGAATTGTTATGGACTTTCTACGGCGACAGACAGAATAATCTCTCGATTTAGTCAGGTCACCTGGCCACCACACTCTCCAGATTTAACACCTCTCGATTACTTCCTAAGGGCATTCCAGAAGGGTGTAGTTTCTAAGAAGTGTCCAACATCTATCGATGAATTGAAGGCAAACATCACTGCAGCCATCTGTTCTTTTGATCAAGAGACATTGCATGCAGTAATGAACAATATGCTGATCTGTTGTTGGAATGCAAGAATTCAATTGGAGCCCATTTGTCTTATGTAATTTTTAAGGAGTAAAGAATAAGAATAAAAGCATTCATGGCACAGTAAAATCTCTGATTTGTGTGATTTCCAGTCATGTGCTATATACAGTAGCTATCTCATTTACTAATATATTATGAGAAAGGAACTCAGCCTTTTGGCTAAGATCAAAGTGTAGTATATTTTCTTTGAAACCGCCATGGCCTCGAAGTTCAGAGAACCACGGCCCTTCGGGGGTCTTTGTGGCATGCTCGGGTATCATCCTGGGAGAAGTTGCACAGCATATCTTGGCCAGCTGGTTGGGGGGGGGCGATCACCATTAGCATGCTCAGGATTCGTCCTGAGAAGCTTTTGGGATCTCCACCCCCCCCTTTTATCCCGGTCCTCGTGGCATTTGTCTCAGTGACCGGGATTTATGATTCTCCCCCCTCAAGTCTCTAGTCACGGGACATGGGATCCCCCCCTACTGAATTCGGCACTAAATGACCCACCAAGGGTCGATGTGCTGTTAAACAAAACAATTAATCAATTAATCAATAATATATTATGACTTTTATAAATGTGTCAGATATGAATGCCCCACCCTATATTTGATATAGGTTGTTAGAGTATATGGGATTTTGTCTTGTAAAAAGAGGCTTTTAACTATTTATTTCTCAAGTTATGGTCTACTATAGCAAGGAAAGAAAAGTGTCATTTGACTTCTCCCATAATGAACTTGTGCTATAAAATGTTTCAGGATCAGAGAAGTTAATGTTTCTGGGAATGTATTGTCAAATGAATCAAGTATTTAATTTAAAAAACAACTGAATTTTGAATAGAAAATAACATTTTCCTCATTAACTTTAATGATTCAGCTTTAATTAGTAAAAATAAGAATTAGTTGGTTTTTAATAATTTTGTGTGTTTAAGGAAGTCTGAAAGTGGAAAAAGTAACACTACTGCCAACAATAGCAGTAATGTGAAAAGTAAGCATTAGGCAAAATAATAAGTTGATATGAAACTTCCTAGAGCCAGCTTTTGTACAATTTTAGGGAAATCTTAGATGTGTCTTTAAAGTTTACTCTGCTCTATTGCTTGTGCAGACAACTGTAGTATATGATTTATAAGCTATAGGAAATAATCTGAAGCTAGAAAAATGGATTCCTCATAAACTTACAGGAGCATCAGTAAGAGTTTAGACATTTGGTTTTTATCTTTTTGCTTGACACAGGAAACAGTCATTTTTGGACAAGATAGTCACTGGAAATTGATTTTTTACAAGAACCAAAATGAAGAAAATCATGACTGGATATAAATTTCCAACTAAATAGAAGCTTCTGGGGGAGGAAGTGTTTTTTTGTGTTTGATGGGATTCCAAGGGAATTCTTTATTATGAATTGATAGAAACAGGACAAACTGTTACTGCACAATGATACAATGAGCAATTAGCTTGTCTGAATGATATATTAGAACAGCAGAGACCTTTGTTTTATAATGAAAGAAATTAACTGGTGACTTTTCTGCATAACAACATCTGTCCTTTTGTTGCACTTGCAATGCAACAAACGATCATAGATCTGGAATGGGTAGTTCTTTCACTTGCAATGCATTCTCCCGACCAGTCACCTTCAGACCATCACTTATTTCACTCCATAAAACAATCCTTGTCTGGTTGAAACAACAAGTTCAAGATATCAAAAAATTCCATTATTAATTTTCAACTAGTATTTTCTTTCATCTTAATTTTATTTACTTTTCATCGCTTTTGCTTTTCAACTACTCGGACCATCAGTCTATGGCAGTGAGTAAATAGTGCAGATCAGAAATAAAGAATAAGCTCATGGCAATATTGGAACTTGCATCTCTTTAACTTTAGGAAGGTTGCCTGTGCACATCAACTGCTCTACTAAGTGAGCTACTAGAGCTCTTACAGCTGGCAGACAATCAAATTTAACTCTTAAACTTATCATTCATTTTTCTGTATGACTCGGCACAATATTTTGTTATTATCTCATCTAATAAAAAGTAAGTCAGAATCTGTGCTGTTTACTCACTGCCATAGACTAACAGTCTGAGTAGTTGTGATGAAAAGCATTTAAAAATTAAGATAAAAGGAAATAATAGTCGAAAATTAATAATGGTTGACAATACTTCATCTAATGAAGATTAATCAGGATAATATAAAAAAATTCCTCAAATCAAAACCGAATTTGTTGAATTGTTCTTTTATGATGATATACACATTTTACTGTATGGTTAGAGAGAGCAAGAGAAAAATGCATTGATGGCTAAATAATGATGCTACCAATCTGTATGAATAAAAGATTTTGTCAAAAAATGCTGAAAGCTTTTTGCATCAATCAACTCTCACTGCCTAACCCAGCAAGATATATTTTTTTTAAATATCCTTTAATCTGCCCTCTTTAAAATGATGTAATTTTCAAGAGGAATTCTTGTTACTTTTTAATACATTATAAATTATCAATTAATATTTAGTTAGTTTTGTGTCCATATCTACTATGTGTATTTGTAAGCTTTATTGTTTGCCAACTACATACAATTTGGAATTATATTATCTTTCTATGTTCATATTTTGTCAAAATGATTATTGTTTGAAAGTAGAAAATCTAGGGACACCCCAGTTCACCAGTGTGTTCTTTCAGTTAAAAAAACCCTAAGAAAGCGTTCAACTGGTAATCCATCAAGAGAAACTTATCTAACTAGAAAACACTCAGAAAGTGCATACCTCTGTCAACTCCATTGTCAGGGGAAGTAATTGTGCATGGATCCGTGCCAAAATTTGATCTCTTCCATAGCCAATTTCCCATCCTTCCACAAAATTTCATAGAAATTCATACAGAACTTTTGGAGATATCGTGTGGACAGAAACAAAATTATTGCGATATTATATGGTGTGGAGATATAACTACAACAGAGGGGAGGTAATTGTGCATGGATCCACCAAAAAATTGTTCATCCTTCAACAAATTTCATAGAGGTATTTTGTGGATAGATATGAGTGTATACATAAATGTATGAAAACAGAAAAATATCTCTCAATCAAAAATTCTTGCATCCACCCCAAATTTTAACCACTTCTTACTTCCCCATTGTCCACTCTTCCACAAAATTTCATTGAAATCCATTGAGTACTTTTGGAGATATTGTGTGTACAGAAAGACAGATGGACAGACAGACATATACCGCTTCAATTTTGTTGGCAGAGAAAAACAATGACAGTAAGTTGATCAACATTGGAAACATGAGGGGTTGAATCAGCTGATAAACTGAATTAACCTTCCCATTTGATGACGCTGAGTATTGTTACTCAAACTTTATTAACCATCAACTGGATAACCTCTATGGTTTTGGTTAAGTACGATGGCTGGCCAGAGCCTTTACTTCCATACTGATTTAGGTGAGCACACAGGAAGGAATCAAATTTGGCAATTGATTCAAGCCATCTAAGAAAGTTGCCATTGTTTGGTGAACCTAATGTTTCATCATCTCCCCTAAATGCCAAGCCACATTCTGCCAAAAGGGAAATCACTACAATAATGTAGTTTCCAAGGGGGTGGGGGAAAACACTGACACAGTTCGATGCCATAAGTCAAACGGCACCTCAATGTCGCAGCACCGGAACAATTCCTTCAAGGGACACTTCCTTGCTTATCACTGGTAAGCTATCACCACTGTCACGAAATCCAAGTTACTACAACGTAATTCAAAGTACAACTCCAACATGGATTCGGTTGGCAAACCTAGAACAGACTGACGAATTGTTGCAACCTGGCCTATTATAGCCACGAGCTGGCCACATCCGAATTGCTAGCGCTTCGCATACGGGTCACTGACACTTCACCCCTTCCTGCTCTGGGCAAGTCCATTTCCACTGCGCCACCAATAATCCGCTGGAGTACATGCCTCCAATAATCCTGCTCTGCTTTGCTTTGCTCTTCAAGTTTTGATGTGAGCATTTGACCATGCTTTCTTGTTGAGTATGTTAGCATAGAGTTCATATGAGTTTTCTTGGAATTGAACAAGATAAGCATGATACAATCATCAAATCCAGTAGAAGCTAAGAGCTGTAGTTTGCACAGAAAACAGTTGAATTTTCGAGGGTAGGTTTCTCCATTTACTTTGGTGGAATGGAATAAATTCTTTGAGCAGAAGCGGTCTTGCTTTTTGTGTGTTCACTTTGAATTGGTAAAAGTTCCATCTCAGTACTGACATTCCGATGAATTTTTCACAATCCAGAATGATATTTCTTCCTTATTCAATGTGGTCCATAAACCTGCATCATTATTGTCTCTGAAATCTCTAGTAGCATGAACAGTTTGTATTTTTGTGTCTGCAATGCTAGGGTTTTCGCTGAGCTCATTTGCTTTATTATCCAAGTCTTTAAGACGGTAATAAGCTTGAACTGCTTCTTTTGGTGTAAATATCTTGTGGCATGTTCCTTCAGCACCTTGTGTTAATTCTTTGGCTGTAGGTCCTGTCACTTCATTGTCACTTCCTCTAGGAGTTTCTGTACTTGTAGATCTAGTTACTGACAGCAGTTCTCCTTGAAGCTCTTTGGAGGCTGTGTTCTATATATAAACTGGTTGTTCTTCAGTCTGCTTAGACTGCTCAATGCAGTCTACTTGATTTTCTTCTGTTTGAATGTTCTCTATCTGAGGGATCAAATGTAGGGCTGTTTCTGCCTGCTGTACAAAGCCATATGACTAGGGTGGCCAGACATCCAGCTTTATGTCTGGACAGTCCGGCTTTTAAGTACTTTGTCTTCTGTCTGGCGCAAGATTGTGCCATACGTTAATTTGTCCTCCTTTTTAGGGTCAGACTGAAAAACTTATTCTAATTACCTCAGATATACTTAGAACAGTGGGAAGCGAAAACCATAAAACAGTGGGAAGTGAAAGCCAACGGCAACTACAAAAATATATTAACGGTTGTTAACTGTTAATATATTTTTATTACATGTTGTTGCAGTTGTCAACACTACTGATGAGCCACAATGTAGAGTCGTGTTGTCAACAAGTGAGAGACGGTCAGTCAGTCAGTCTGTCAAAGGTGGATTTTGTTCGGAAACCTTAGAAAAATTACTACTAAATCGCATTCATATATTAAAGTGATATTCGGCAAATCAACAATAACTTCTAAGTATTTTGTATATTTTTACAACTCATCATCAACAATACGTCTAAGAGAGTCAGTCTGTCCCTTCTTTTCAGTCTGCAATATCTTCCTATTTGGAAATTTGGACCCCCCCCCCCTTTATCTTTTGCGTATTCCTGGGGGTCCATGCAGCCCAGTTCGGGAACCCTATGCTACAGTGTCATCCTTTTTAAAAGTTTAGTTAATAGTGAATTTTAAAAAAACATTTTTTAGCAGGAGGCTGAGATAACTCCCCGATTATGAGGCCCTGGGCTGCAGCTCACCCAGCCCATATGTAAATTCGGCACTAATTATTATATACAATCATCTTTATCTTACAAATAACGAAATAATCTTTTACGGGAAATAACTCTTGCATAAAGATTCAAAAGTTATTTCTCTTGGGGCGTTACAGACAAAAACTTGACATAAACTTGACGTATTATTATATGAATGAATGGCTTGGCTTCCCGAACAAAGATTTTGATTATTATATAAATAGACTCTTGTCTATGGAACGCTTGTTTAGCAGGAACAAAATTTGACCGTTCACCGTTTCTAGCTAAGCATTGAATACTTTTCTTTCAAAGGTTTTTAAGTGAACGAACTTGCATTTATTAATTAAGAAAGTTTGTTCCGCTAGACGACTGCTTCGCGCGAGTCAGCAATTCATATTGTAAGTTATTTTGGATTTAATTATTAAAGTTCTGCACAGTGTTTTGCAATATTTATTTTGAACGATAACTAAGATATGAAAAATGGGGTCTTTTTCGTTAGTGCCCACCAAAAGTTAACGTCCATAATTTTAAAGTACGAAAGCGTAAAATGAAAATAAAGTCCCCCATCACGAAAACGAAAACCCTATTTTTGTCAGGTGGTGGGGACTAACGAATAAGCCTCAAAATGCTTTGCCCTATTTTGCTAATCTTTTATTTCAAACTTTTGACTACATTAGCTTCTTTTCTTCGAGCAAAACTTCAGAAATCTGACAACTTGACTAATAATCTGAAACCCAACTAAAAAGATAATACAAGACTGACTTTTCGGAAGAAAAAGGTTGAAATGTTTTGATTCCCCACGATCAAATTACTGTACAAATTTAACCCAAAGTAACACCACGGATTGAGTTTCTAGTCTGTTTTTCCTTTTCATGCTTCCGCACTTTAAAATTAATGACGTTCGCTTTTGATGAAAACTAACAAAAAGCCCCCCCCCCCCCCAATTTCAATTCATGAAATTATCAAACTATAAAACAACAAAATAACAACAATAATGTGTTATCATAATTCTAATAAGGAAAAAAGATTAGTTAATGATTTACTGGTTTCATTAAACTATTGTCAAACATAAGGAGCTATGAAAATGTTCAATGATTTCATTATTTTCTATTCTTCCTTTTTCATTAGGTATTTCTGTGGGGAATACGGAAAATTGACACCTTGATACAAATAAACGTCAAAATCATATAAAACTTAATTTTTTCGTTGAAAAATGTTAGTGTCATTATTAAGTTGAAAGATTGGCGAAATATATGAGAGAAAAATTATTTGTGTACACCTTATAAAACGGGCGATATCATTGAATCAAAATAGTGTAAATCTGCGCGAAAAAGTAAACAAAATATTTTCCGTACTAATTAGTAGTAAGTTTTCTCCCCTTTCAACGATCAAAAAAACACCTAGATTTTAATAATTTATTATACAGCAACTACCAATTCGATTTTAATCAAATTTTCAATACTTATGGAATAAAGGATGAATTTTTAAAAAAAAATCAGTTTTTATTCCAAATTTCGGGAAACAAATATTTTGAAAATTTGATTTATTTTCACATGATCTGTCCGATATTTTTACATCACTAAGTCAAGCCCATGAACATATAAATTCTTTCTTTTTTTTTTTTTTGAAAAAGCTAAATATGAGTTTCCATAAAAAGATTTTAATTCAAATTATTTAAAAATGGGAAAACAAACAAAAAATACTGCTCTAATTGCCAATATTTTTCATTCATTTGGTAAAATATGATTTATCGCTATTGTCCATGAAAAGAGAAATAATCTTAGCAATAAAATCTTTTTTATAGAGAATTTTTAAGTTTTTACTGTTTTGAAAAATTTAATTTTTTATTCTGTTTCTGTTATGATCAGTTAAAACCTGTTCTCACGTGATGTACTGTGAAAGGGTAAGTAAAGATATGTAAAAAATGAAAACTGAAACCAAGGGAGATTTTTTTAATTATCATTTTTGTTGTGATTTAATTGGCCGAAATCTTTCTATGGATGGACATAAACGTAAATTTTCATGTCAACAAAAGAGGACACAACTGCTGTCATAATCTCCGTTAGCCTCTCCTTGGTGACAAATAGCGACTTCCGTAATATGTAATTAACGTATCTGCGTGTGTCAAGATCCTTATCTCTTAGCGGCAAACGGAAGGTGTTGAAAAAAAGAGGTTTTTATGTATTTTTTTAATGGAAAATGGTAATTATTTGGATAAGGATTGTTCAGTAATTATGAAACTAAGTGTATCTAATTTTTAAAAAAACATCGGAATTCTTGATTTTTTAAAAATGTTTAAATTACTGAATTGGAATTTTTTTTAATTTCCAAAAAGGTCTACAAAATGGTGGAAATTTTAGTGTAAAACTTTAAATGAACTTTTAAGAGCACAATTCTACGTTGAAGTGTTTTTTTTCTTTTTTTCGGACACATATTTGGACTTTATTCTTTCTAACAAAAACAAAAAAAAACTTACAAACAGATTTTAAATTTTAATTTACGTTTTAAAATGGGGTGTCCAAAGTGTGCAGGAATACCTATTTTTCATCCTCTGAGTTATAGTTGACATCCTAAGATGTTTGACAAGATGCTATTTGTTTATTTGTTAAATATTTGAGACTTTTATCTGCCCAATTGATAATCAAGTGTGCATTATTTTATGTAAACAAATTATAAAATAAAGAATAAAGGACAAATTTTCAGTTTATCATTTTTCCAATGATCGACAAAACATTTCATTTCAACATGAAATTCAAGAAAAAGAATTTAAGCAGAATTGATAAAAGTATGAAATTAAATTCCTATTGTTCTATTTTTGTTTATTAGAAAATATGGTGATTTCTGTAATTTTTTAACATTTTCATTATTTTTTTTGTGGAGGAGGGTATTACAATTTTGTTAGTTTTTGTTCATGCAGAAACAATCTCTCATGCAATTTACAAAATACTTCAGTGTCTATACTAGTTACTGATGTAATAAGCATTTTAAGTAAATAAATTTAAGCTTTGAATGTAATTTCGACATGATTTGAATGCTTTGCTTTTATTAAAGACATTATTATTAGATGAACATTATTTTTGTTTTTTCAATGGACTATTTGTAACTATTAAACTATTTAACATGGGAAACTACAATTTAACCCTTTAATTTTCATCTTCACAGTATTTTGCAAAGGATGAAATTCTTACCTTGAAATAAAACCAATCTTTCTTTAGATGGATAGAATTTATATTGATATGAGTTTCTGAATTGCATATATGTTAAATTATATTTGAGAAAGTGATTCAATTGACAGTGCAGAATAAAAGGAAAAAGCTAAATAATGCTGAACAAGAATCCCTCTCCTGTATGAGAGAAAAATATTTATATGCTTTTGGGAAATAGTAGAAGCAGTTTTTTCATTATTTCAAGTACATACTGATAATTTCTCAAAATAATTTAAATTGGTGCATAAAAATGTTCAGGGCCAGCCTTCCATTAGGGGAACCTAGGCAGTCGCCTAGGGAGCAAAGGTCATAGGGGCGTACTCCTAACTGAAAAGAATTGTTGTTAGAACACAACCGGTGGTAAAAATTCAAATTTCAAGTCTCACCTAGGGTGCATGAAACACTTGCGTGGCCCTCAACCTGTTAGATTACTATGCTCTTTTTTGTTTTGTTTCAATTGCAGTTCACCAAATTGAAAAAAAGTCTGTAATTTCTGAAGTAATAACATTTAAGTAAAAACCAGGGAGGCACAAGAACAATAAAACATTACATTTCAGTAGTTCAAATTTCTTTAATATTTGATGAGGTTTTGTGACATCAACATTTTCCAAATCTTTTTCATAAAGCTTGAAGTAAAACCAGAAAATCTTTAATCTGCATTGGTATGACAATACAAAATTATGACAAACCATTCTTGTGGTTGAATAGAGAACCATTTAGTTTCCCAATTCATTGTGATTTATAGTGGAGTTGCACTATCATTAAGGGCTTGATAAAAATGGCTGCAATGAGAAACTCAAAGTGTTTTGGAATAGCTGAGAAGAGGTATGGGAAATTGCTAACTGAAATAAATGACATATTTCTTTCTTGTGCATGCTTCTTCAAATTTTGGTACTTAGCTTCAATTTCAGATAAAATTGGCATTATCCGCGGAAATTACCATTTTCAACCCTAGGAACATTCGTCTTGTAATCACTCCTTACTGAACTTCTGTTTGTATTGTTTAGATTTACTATATCTCCAAATTATAATTAATGGAAGGAGATTTATAAAATTTAAAAAAATTAAACTCAACATACCTGTTCCTATTTGATTTTCTTTACTTCTGCACTGACTTCTTTCTTTCTTTCTTTATTTTACAGGGTTAATATATTTTTTCATCCGGTATAACATGGTAACTGTTTTTTCGTCCGGCTACAGGTGGGTTCAGAGAAAGATTATTTCTCCCCACCAGGTTTGCTTGCCTTAGATGCTCGTTGTACCTCAAATGGATTTTATTAGGATTTGTCATTGATTTGGGGGATTTCTGCCAGCCAATTCCATATAAGCTGATATTCCAGGTAAAAGCAATCCCTACCGCCCACCCTTTTTGGCAGAGGGGCATATGTGAAGGCCTAGTGAATAACCTTCTCTAGCCAATTTTTGGGCATCTGTTATTTATCAGAAATCCCTGATTTTATCACCTCATTTCGGTATATCATCTCTTGTTTATACAAGACACACCTTTCCCCTTCATTGTTAACAAAATCCTCATTTTGTTTTGTTTTTGTTCTCTTGTCTTTCTTGAAATTAACAATAGGTATTATTTTTTTAATTCCTATGTACTTCATTACAAAAATGTAATGCTTGTAAAATCTATTATTATTCTCTACAAACATTATAATGGTTATACTCTTTAGCCTGCCAGAAAGCAATTATATAATGTAATGCTTGTATGCACGCCAGCTGTAGATTGAAATTTAATTTTTTAAAAAATAAAATGTCAAACAAAAATATTGATTTTCAGATGTCTACTTCAAACGGTTAAACAAGAAGGTAATGATTCAGTTTGGCTAACCTAGACACATAAAATAAGGATCCAGTTAAGCATTATACTGTAATATATATTGTAAATCTCCCCCCCCCCACACACACAAAAATTAATTTTTATCAAAAATTGAATATTTCTTGAAGAAATGAACATTGTATTCATTCTAAGCACATACTAATACATAAAAAGTATATTTTCCTATGAAACCTTAGAATTCGCTTGCCTAGCAGACCTGGTGCGGTGTGCATAAAGAGTACACAAAAAAGTAAATAAAAGTTTTGGGACCGCAATATTTAACTTGTACCCTTATGTTTCCTCCAAACTTATTTTGGCTCTCACATTCAAGTCCTGGGAACAAGGACATCATTAATTTGATTATACAGCTAATTCTGACATAGAATTACATTTACAGGCACCTACAACTCGGAATGGTCCATAGAGGACAACGTTAAATTATAAATAATAATTTTATGCATATTTCACTTTTATTTTGAGATTTTCTTTAAAATAAATAAATACAAAATACTATGCACTTGGCCCTATGCACTTGGCCCTGTCAGTTACACAGAACTATTGAAGCTTTATTGTATGTTGGCCACGGCCCGTTTAAGGCATTTGGGGGCCATATTTTGGTCTCACTAATATTTCAAATTGTATATATTTTTATAATTTGAAATATACTTTTAGTCGGCCCCAAATTTCTCGTAAGTTCTAGGCACTGTGCCTATTTTGCCAAATTGATAATATGGCCCTGATGACGGCCCACTATGAAATAAATTTGACTTATACGGCACACCGACTGTAAAAATGAAAGGAATTAGACAAAATACATCACTGTAGTCAATGAACTTTTATATCAGCCTACTCATAACCTTTGACCTTTCATCTGTCGCTAAAAAGATTGAGGTCAGACAAAATCAAATCTAGTGTCAAAACCACTAGATTGACAACTCTGTGGTGGGAGTGGGGCATACATAAGACATGTACAGGACACATTCAAGACTCAAAATACATGTTTCTGTATTTGGAAAGATTTATTTTAAAAAATGTATGCAGTACACTAATGTGAAGGGGTTCTGCAAAAATGTTATTCATGCCTGAAAAAAGAATCTAATTTCTGTTTCAATTGAGGTTTTTCTATATAACAAGTAGCGATCACTGTTTTGACGACATTTTCACTCGTGGCACTTGAATTTTTACCAACCAAAAAAGACCAGCAGCTTCCATTTCTTACAATCATTATAAATTTCAGTTTTTCAAAACAAAAACTTCTAAAAAGCTACAATCTCAGATAATATAATAAAATAGTTATAATTAGCGTTCCAAATTTCTGATATTTGCTATTTGTTGATTTATATTGTCAGTATTAAAAAAATTAGCCGATTTTTATTGTTGATTTTCATTGATTTGCACTGAAAAACATACATAAAAACTTTTGAAGAATTATTTTTTGTTTCCATTGATGGAGCCATACACAAAAAGCAGATGTCTTTTGGGTGGAAGTCGACTGAAATAAATCGAGTATCTTAGAATAAACAAATATAGTCACATTGGATCAAAAAGGCCATACATCCATTTTTATGGTTTTGAGATATGAGCAATTAAATATTTTGAACAGTTATAATTTGAAGGCAGAAAAATCAGAAAAGGTACTTGTAAATGTTTTTTTTGGTATTTTGCACTCTTTCCACAGCTCAGTTTTGTGGACATGAGGCTTTCTTGAATTAATGCACTTGGAGTTAAAGCCTTTTTGACACAAGTTTCTGTATTTGATTTACCTTAAGTGAAAGTCAATATCTCCAGATATGATAGCCTTTTCGTGAGTGTATTTGGACATAAGACTGTTTTGAAGTAAGAATCTGATGTAACATTTGTAAAAATGTTATTTTTCCAAAAAGTGGACATACAGCTTTTTTGATCCAATGCAACGATATGTAGAAAATTATCTTTCTGTACACTGTAGATTACTAATAATTACTTTTAGATTTATGATACAAATACAATTTTGAATACACTGATGTAACCTTGGCTGTGCATATATTTTTATGTTGTGGTTCCTGGAGATATGAAAGTTATTTCAAGGGTTCCTCCAGTCTACAAAGGTTGAGAAAAGCTGACTTAAATAATGATAGACATTAATTGGTTATATTCTTGTATATTGTTAAATATATCCTGAATTCTTATCTTTTTTCTCAATAATGTTCAAAGTTGTTTCTGTTGTCTTTTTAGATCAATAACAACATTTGATATATTTTATTTCTTACAGGAGTCTGTCTTCTTTGCAAAAGCAGATAAATTGTGGGTGAGTACTGACTCTTATTCTTTTACTTGTTGAATACTTTTCTAAACACTCTTTTCTTGTGAATCTCCAACTTTGCTGAATTCTTGACCAAAGAAAATGCTCTATTCACTAGAATATATTTTTGTATTTTGTTTTATATTTTACTGGTCCATGACCCATTGGTTTGCTGATGGTTGTAATAAGTGTACAACAACATGCTTGGCTGATGGCTGCTACTGATACTATGTGTGACAGATATGGTATGAAAGGGAGAAAATAAAGTTAGGTAAATTAATAAGAGGGTAGGGAGTCGATAAAAAGGTAGTTTAATAAGAGGGGAAGAAGAGAGATGGGCTGATGGCTGCTACTGATACTATAAGTGTGACAAACATAGCTCATATTGTATGTATGATTTTTATACATGTACTTTTCTGTCAGAAAATCAATTTTAAAACCATTTTCCTATGTATGTAGTAGACAAAAATTTAAAAATAACAATTGAATAATGACCTTTTTGATGAATCTGTTGAACTAATGTAAAGCTGAAGGCATCTCTTCTGCATTTCATTTGCAATTTCCTTCTCAAAGCTCCAAAAGGATAGGATGTTTTTTTTTCTGTTTTGTTAAATATCTGAGTCTTAAATAAAAGGAAATTTATTTGTGATGAGCTATATGAAGTTTTTTTTTACTTGATATGCACTTTCATCTTTCTCTTTTTTGTTGTTTTCAACTTTGTTTTGCGCGATCAAAAATAATTTTTAAGTAAGGGATTATTTTTGTCTATGTCTATGTATAGAAGACTGTTCTCTATTTCTGGTTGATATAATTTTATAACTGCAAATAACACTTGAGCCTACCATTTAATAATAACCTTTCTTCATTTACAGATACTGACTGCAGTAGAGAGCAAATAAACTCATCTGATGGCCATGCATACTCTAATCACCTATTCTGTGTTCAATATGAGAATACATAATCAAAAAGAATAATGTTCATGGATCCAATGTTTATAATTTTAAAATGTAAAAACAGAGTAGTAAAAAAGATACTCTTGTGAAATATGCTGATTTGTTTTTTGAGTATGTTTATACTTGCAAAGACATTTACAAAATCATACTATATTTGCGTGTCAATACGTCATTACAAATTTTAAAGAAAAAATATTTTTTAATTGGTTGTGTTGATCTGCATTTTCACAAAGTATGCCTCTAAATACATACACACTACTGACATGTGTGGGGATCACAGAACTTAAATACATAAACAAACATGCAAACTTACACTGGCACAAAACCTTATTCCTGTGAGGTGTGTAGTTCATCATTTTCACAGGATACACATTTAATTGTAATTATTCAAAAACAAACTGGAGAGAAGCCATTTACTTGCAAAATCTGCTGATCAGCACTTTTTCATAGTTCACAATAAAAAATTATTCGTGTGATCACATACTAGAGAGGAAGTATATTTTTGTGAAGTGTGTGGGTCTGCACTTACAAAAATGTCATATGTAAAAAGACATATGCGAACACATACTGGAGAGAAACCTTGTTGTGAAATATGTCGATCTGAATTTTCAAGGGAAGCAAATTTAAAAATACACATGCGAACACATACTGGAGACAAACCATTTGCTTGTGAAGTGTGTGGATCTGCATTTTCTACAAAATCACAATTAAAAATACACACGCGAACACACACTGGAGAAAAACCATATTCTTGTAAAATGTGTACATCAGCATTTGCTCATAATTCATCTTTGAAAGTACACATGCAATCACATAGTAGAGAGAACACATATTCTTGTGAAGTATGTGGGTCTGCATTTGCAAGGATATCCGATTTAAAGAGACATATGCGAACACACACTGGAGAGAAACCTTATTCTTGTGAGGTATGTGGAACAGCATTTTCAGAAAGTTCACATTTAAAAAGGCACATGCAAACACATACTGGAGAGAAACCCTTTACTTGTGAAGTGTGTGGATCTGCATTTTCAATTAACTCAAATTTAAAAACACACTTACGAACACACACTGGGGAGAAGCCATTCACATGTGAATGTGGATCTGCATTTGCAACAATGTCAGATTCAAAGATACATATGCGAACACACACTGGTGAGAAACCTTATTCTTGTGAGGTATGTGGATCAGCATTTTCAACTAATTCTCATTTAAAAAGACACATGCAAACACATACTGGGGAGAAACCGTTTATTTGTGAAGTGTGTGGATCTACATTTTCAAGAAAATCACAATTAAAAATACACATGCAAAAACATACCGGAGAAAAACTATATTCTTGTAAAATGTGTACATCAGCATTTGCTCATAGTTCATCTTTGAAAGTACACATGCAGTCACATAGAGTGAAAACATTCTTGTGAAGTATATGGGTCTGCATTTGCAAGTATATCCAATTTAAAGAGACATATGCGAACACACTAGAGAGAAACCTTATTCTTGGAAAATATGTGGATCATCATTTTCAATTCTCATTTAAAAAGACATGCAAAAGCACACTGGGAAGAAACTGTTTATTTGTGAAATGTGTGGTTTGCATTTTTAAGAAAATCAGTTTTAAAACCATATTCATGTGAGATTCGTGCATCAGCATTTCTTATAGGTCAAATTTAAAGATACATATGAAAATACAGTGTTGAGAAACTCTGTTTTTGTAAAATATGCGGATCAGCATTTTTAAATAGTTTACATTTAAAAGAACACATGTGAGCACACCAAGGAGAAACTTTTTCCTTTTAAAGTGTGTTTATCTGTCAAGTGAATATGGAGGGTGTTTTGCCAACGGACATTTTGTTGATGGAAGTTTTGTCGACAGACATTTCATTGACAACTATTTTGTCAAATTTCTTTTTTTCATTTTTTAAAATAATAATCAGCCTACAGACCTTATGTTGAACTGATATTTCGTCTGAATCCTTTTTGCTGAAAGGATATTTCATTGACAGGATTTTTGCTGAACATTTTGGGTTTTACTTACGAATCTGTATATTTATTGTCTCAAAAAAGAATTAAATTTAATCATATGTTGATTTAAACTGAATTTTATGTTTTTACTTATGAATCTGTGTATATATTGTCTCAAAACATTTATATTTTATATTGCAAACAATTTTAACTTAATCATATGTTAATTTATAAGAATAAAAAAACTTTATTTAAAATGTTAACAATATATCTTTTTATCGATAGGAATTTCACTGAACATACTTTAGGGTATTTCAATTCTTAGATTTTTCTAATTTTAGAATTTGAGCGAAAAAAACTGAATACAAAACACAGCAGAACAAAATGCTAATTTTTCAGCCCAAACTGTTTACACATTATTTAATGTTATATAGAGTGATATGGGTTAAATCCAGGTTTCCTAATATTATGGACTCCCGGCAGTTTTTGTTTTTAATCTTAGAACGTATTGCAATACTTTAAATATCTTCTTGGAACTCTTGTGCACTTAAAGTAGGTTTTAGACTGTTTTTAAATATTGTTTCTGTTAAATAATTACTTGAATTGCATCTCAACATAAAAAATTATACTCTATTTTTTAAAAATAAAGTAGCCTTCATAGAAATTTGATTAAAAAATTTATTCAATTTAATGATTACTTAAAGTCTTTTTGACAAAACGGTCGTCAGCGAAAAGCCCTGTTGACAAAATTACCTTTCGACAAAATGTCCATTTGATGAGAAGTCTGTTGATGAAAAATTGGGAGCCATGGGAGATACTGCAATTTTCATATCCCCTTGACATTAAGTGATATGGTTGCTGTTGAAGTCCTAAAGTCTCCAGAAGTGCTTGAACTGCTGCCAATCATTCCTCATCAGTGAGAACCGTTTTAGGCCTCCCTCAAGGTTTATTACTGATATCCATATTTCCAGACCTAAACCTTTTGAATCAATGATGAACAGTTCGCACTGTAGTGGTGTTCACTCCAAATGCTTTGTTGATGTTATCAGCAGTTTGAGCAGCATTATGTACTAATTTGAAATTGTACTTAAAAAATTAATCTAACTTCTTAGGTAGGATCCATCATTGTTAAGGGCTAAAAACCTCCAATAATAAATTATATCTTTATTTACATAGATGGTCATCTACATGATCAAGTATGATTACAGATTCAGTATTTTGAATACATCAGTGCTGATATGATATAGTAATTTACATAAGAAAACATACATTACTCCTTGAATTGCAGAAAAACTTTAAAAAGGCCAATTATCATGCTAAATAAGTAAGTAGTTGATCAGATTTAGATTTTCAAATGCTTAGCTGTAGTTTCGAGCTAATATGAACCCATCTTTAAGTAATTTCTGGATTTTTTGGACCTCAAATCCTACAAAAAAATGACATTTCTTTGTAAATCGCTAAATTTGACACCCTGACCCCCATCTTTAAATTTTCTTAGTAATTAATATTGAAAGCCCTGACCGTTGGCTATTCAAGCATGTATTAACTTTCACTCCAAAACAATTTTTTCTCATTTTATAGCTCACCTTTGTGCCGATTTTGGGCCCTAGGAATTCAAATTTTTTGTCCTGATTTGTCATCAGGACCATAAAAGTCATCAACAAACTTGAGTAGAAGCATACACAGCCGACATGACCCTAAGTACCTCCTACCTCAAGCATGCACAGCCGACAGGACACTCATACCTCCTACCTCAAGCATGCACGGCCAACAAGACCCTCCTACCTCAAGCATGCACAGCCGATATGACCCACATACGTCCTACTTCTACATGCAGGGTCTTTTGGCAAAACATCAAATCACCCAAGTCTTGAACTCCTCAACCCGATTTGGCTCCCTGTGACTTCTGGTCTTTCTCAAAGGGATTTCAGACTGTAGAGGAGATTAAGGAGACCGCAGTGAGGCAGCTGATGGCAATCCTGAAACAGGACTTAGTGGACTGTTTTAAAAAGTGGAAAGGATAAGAGGAGTACTTTGAAGTGGACTGAGGCGCCATTGCCCTAACTAGGCTATGTATTTTGTTAATATTAAATAGTTGCATACTTTTGGACAGACCTTGTATACATTATACAAAAACCATATTCTTGTGAATTATGTAGATTTGTGTTTTCAGACTTTCATCTTAAAATGCCAAATATAACATGCTGAAGATGAACCATTCTTGTAAACTTTGTCCATTAGTACTGGTGTACTTCAAATACTTTTAAATTTTCTGTTGAAATCCCAGCAAAGGCTTTTGCCCTACTTATATCAATTTCAATTCATAAAATTATCAAAGTAAAAAAAAATCAGTGTTTTATCATAACTCTAAAGAATAAAAATGAATAATTAATATTTTACTGGTTCCATTAAACTATTGTCAAACATAAAAAGCTATGAAAAATATTTTCTTGGTTTATTTTTCTTTCATTTTTCAGCCCCTTATTTATAAAGTGTCTGAAAAGATGCTTCTTGTTTCTTTGTTGAAAATCTGATTTGAGGCTTATTTTCTCACATCTGACCAATTGATAATCAAGAGTGTTTTATTTATATAAACAAATTTTAAAATAAAGAATAAGATACAAATTTTTAGTTTATTATTTCTAGAGACCACAGCATTAGCAAAGCTATATATCCGTTTATATGACAGTTTGGATAATAATGGGAGACTTTATTGCACAGGAATGTAAACACATGAACACTAAAAGATTTTCTCTGTATATTACAAATTTGGAAAAACAATTGAAATATTTGTTTTGTCCGGTACATCAGCAGAAACCACAACATTAAATGTAATTATCTCTATATTTCCCAATTTTTTCTTCATACAGAGCATTTTTCCTTTTTTTATCACAAATTATATGGCTCTAAAAAATAAGTGTCTTAAGTGTAAACGTTTTGCTTTAACCTTTATAGCACTACCAGGACAATATATCGGACACAATAACATAGCCAAAAACACTAAACAGGCAATATATAGGCCTAAAAATGTATTTAAAAATGTAAATATAGTGTTTTTTGCTATATAGTCAAAAAGGCCATAGCGCTAAAAGGGTTAAGGAACAGTATTTTACATTCAGAATAAAAATTATTAATCGCTATCTGGCCTAGATACTTTAGTAGTAAGTAAATTTATGAACCCCTCTTTCTTTTCCCAAGAACATACAGTATTGCCCATAAATAAGTACACCCCTACCACTATTTTATAGAAAGTTAATTTTCTTCTAAACCAAATGTAGCAGTATTTTATTATTTTTAGTGGAACATTACACAAGCAAAACAGATATTATCAGGTATTATTTATGACCAAACTCTACAGCATTGAAACTGTTGCCAAAAATGTGAATATGTTGCCGCCCAAAGATAAGTACAACACTATGAAAAAATATTTTTGTCAACAGAATTTCAATGCTGTCGAGTTTGGTCATAAATAATACCTGATAATCTGTTTTGATTGTGTAATGTTCCACTAGAAATAATCCAATCTTGATACGTTTGGTTTAGAAGACAATTAGCTTTCTATTAAAAAGTGGTAGGATGTACTTATTTATAGGCGATACTGTATATACATAGCCAGTCAGACAATATGAAATTAAATTCTTACTTTTCCATTTGTTTATTAGAAAATATGGGCATCTGTACAGATGATCAAATTTTCTTTTCTTCTTGAAATGTTTTGAATACATTATGTTAATTTGCAATTTGGTTGGTTTAATATCTACCAAGAGACAATTTCTCTTACCTTTTACAAAGAACTTCAATGTCTCTACAAGTTGCTTTTGTGCATGGAAGCTATATAGACATTTGTCATTGTAAATTTATTAATCTACATACCTTAACCCTTTATGGGACGAGTGACTATATATGATCACCTGAGGACCCGTCAGCCACATGCAAATATTGTAAACACAAAGACAACATAATCCGCACCAATGTGGTCTGCAAGCTTTACAAAGTACACTTGTGTTTGAACAAAGACAGAAACTGTTTTGAGGCTAAAAGGGTTAAGGAACAATTAGCCTGTTTTTGGATCACAAAATAAAATTTTCAAATCAACCCGGAGGTGTTATTTTTTTTGTTAATATCAATTTTGTTGTATCTATTCATTATATTGAATGTTATTCTTTAATTCTATGTTTTATTTAACTTTCTACTTTAGTTTTTAATTTGTTTATATTTTCCATTTTTGGAATATTGCAAACATTGACCATTTGGCAAAACTTCTTACAGCCAACTTTTGTACCATTTTAGGGAAATCTTAAATATCTTTGAGGTTTATTCAGCTCTTTATTGCTTGTGCAGGAAACTACTACATCATTTACAAGGAAACTACCTCATTTACAAGCTATAAGAAAAAACCTGAAGCTAGAAAAATGGGTTTCACATAAACTTACAGAAAGGAACATCAGTCAGAGTTTAAATATTTGTCTCTCATTTTGCCTGACATGAAGAAGTCATTTTTGGACAAGATAGTCACTAGCAATGGATTTATTACAAAAATAAAAAAAGAGGACAGTCGTGGCTAGATTCAGGGCAGCCTTCAAAATTTTATCCTAAATGGAACATACTGTTGGGAAGAGTTTTTTGTGTTTGGTGGGATTAAAACGGAATTCCTCCTTATGAATTACTTGATCTATATGCCTCAGAGCAAGTCATTTCAAGCTATTTACAATCAAAGGTCATAAACCCTTGTTTTAAAATGAAACACCTGTGTGGACTGGTAGCTGTAACATAGGGGAGGTAATTGTTGATGGATCCACTCAAAAATCAGTATTTTGCTATGAACTTTAATACGTGGAAAGTCATATGTATTGAAATTTTATTCATTTTGAATTTTCATTTGACTGAATTAACTCTTCTTGTCTGATGGAGTTGATGTATTTTGTTCACATTGCAGTAATTTAAGACAATCTGATATTATTTTGTGTATGTTGACCTGTGTCTGGTGGTTGTTACTGGGGATCAAGTGACAACATCTTAAATCTCCAGTACCTTCCTCTGTGATCTTGCTCACCTCAGTACTGTCATTGTTCAAGGCAGCCTAAACCCTTCTTCAAATCTCCAATTCCTCTAATCTCATCTCCAGTGTTTTAGACAAAGTTCCCAGGGTGCCAGTTATTATAGGCACAAATCTAACCCTCATGGTTCAAATGCGATTTTGTAATCTTACATCCTTGTAAAATCGACACCATTTGTGGTCTCACGGTATATATTTCACCTACAGGCCACACCAATGGAGCTAGAGGGTTGAAAATTTAAATATTTACTCCTTATTATATCTAGAACAAACGTTTTTTTTGTTTTTTGAAAATTCCTCCCCATAATAGTTTTTTTTTTTTGGTGGGGGGTTCAATTTGCAATGTATGTTTATGCTAACTTGGTCACTTAATTTGTGTCTGGCAACATTCATGCTTGTTTTTTTTGTTGAAAATTCAGACTTTTTTAGTGATCACTGCCGAACAAAAGGCGAGAGAAGTAACTTATTCATTGATCACCCATTTTTTCCAAAAGACGTTGGTCACATGACAGTTTCTATTGAGTGACTAGCCAGACCTGTGTCTTTCAATATTTAAAGGTTCCCAGTGGGCCTGTTATTATAGGCACGAATCTAACCCTCATGGTCCACAGCTTCTTTTTACTTTTGCATTTGTAGGCAATCATAGGATTCAATACCAAATTATTTCATAGGACTTTGTGAGTATTAATCACTGCTACCCACAACAGACAAGTTTGAACACTGTTGCTGGGTTTAGGTTATTCATGTGTTCTGACATTTATATGTATACTATGTATCCGAACTTCGCCCAGCCTTAACCGTTCATAGTAAAATCTTGAAACTTTGCACACACACCCCCCTCAATGAGTAGGGAAAACGTTTTTTTTTTTTGTTCTTTGAAAATTCCCCACCAAAATAAGTTTTTAGTGATGGGTTCAATTTACAATGTATGCTTATGCTAAATTGGTCCCTAGTTTGTGTCCAGCAGCATTCACTCTTGTGAACTTTTTAGTGATCACATCCCAACAAAAGGCAAGAGAAGTAACTTATTCATTGATCACCCCTTTTTCCAATTTGGTCACCCCCAACACGGCATGCTGCTTAAACACATTGGTCACATAACGGTTTCTATTGAATAGGTGGATGATATATCTCAGCATCACTCACTACTCTCCCAAGCCATTATCCAGCAAAAGGTGTTAAATTTATTTAGTCAGTTGGAACAAGAACAACCTGAGGAAGTCACGCAAATGTCTAAGTATTTTCATAAGTGTATATTAGAAACCATCAACCGAAAATGTTAACATAGGTTTCTTTAGTTTTTTTAGTTGGTCTGTCTGGCTGGCTATCTATGTATTGTGACACCACATCCCATCGCCAGTGGTCACTTCACAATAGATGCCCTCTAAGCCCATGTTGTGTAATTTTAGATCCAAAGAAGACCTCTGCATCTTGGCTAAAGGGTGCAGCTCACAAGTAAAGCTGAAAGAAAAAGACACGATGCCTGTTTTAAAATTAACAAGTGATTTATTGTATTGAATACAAGACAACCTCTGAGACAATAAGGCACTTCTAGAATAATAAGGCGGTTTACGAAATTGAAGTCAGTTTGGATTGGTTTGACATGAGAGAGTGAATATTACTCTTTCAAGGTAATCTTTCTACAGACTTTAAGTTTGTGGTTCAATCTAAGTTGGGTCTTCTCACCCTCTCACATTCCTCGATCCCAGAGAACAACAGCACTCTCTCCTTTGGGCACTTTGTGGTGACTCTCTAACTGGCAAAAATCTTGTATATTTATGAGAATCCTTCTGGGGTAGTGCAGGGTGGGGATGTGTATGGGTTTTAAAATTATAATTAACTTCTCTCACCAAGAGGCATGTTTTATTAGCATAGGTTATACAACCAACAAATCAAATGCGTCTCATGCACATATACTGATTGTGAGGTGTGTGTGGTTTATCTGTATATCCAATGAAAAAAGCCCACCCACGCCTTTCAATGGAAAATTCTGATGAGTTAATTTTAAGGAATAATATTTTTTAGAGATTTCAATGTCAAAGTAAGCTCTAACAAATTTTAATTAATCTTTTAATGAAGTTAAAAAATATTATGTTGGTTTTGAAGCCATGTTTTATGTTTCTGAAAAAAATTAATAGATTTTTCGTACAAATAGTGTGGTCCCTAAAAAGAAGTACAGTCCTTCCTACATATCTAGTAGTATTGCTTTATTTTCATATTCCATGCTCCAATGATTGTGGCCCCTAAGTACTTAACCCTACCCCTAACCCTAACGTGATACAACAGGATTGTGGGCAATGTTTTAAACATATATTGTTGTACATTTTTCAATTTATTGACTTAAAAACATATACATACATACATAAACATTATATCTTTCACTGAAGCAACCTCAGTAGATTCTTTTCTTTTAAAAAAATCATCTCCTAGAAATTCAAACATCTGTGAATATCTTTTTATGAAGATTAACGAGTAAATTTATAATTACTGCTTGGAATTTATTTATGAATTCATTTTCACTGTTGTGGCTTAAAGTGTTTCAAGATAAATAAATAATTACTGTTTATAATTCAGGACTGTAGTCATTTGGGTATGAGATATGAAAATAAAGTAATACTACTAGCTCAAATCTCGGTAAATTTGGCACCGGTAATTTTGGCACAAGTGGAAAACTAGGAAAAAATGAATAAATTAAGCAATAAAAGGTTTCTTATTCCATTCTATTTCCACATTGTGAAATTATAATCAGACCTGCCAATGTATTGTGACACCACACCCCGTCGCCAGTGGTCACTTCACAATAAATGCCTTCTAAGCCTATGTTGTGTAATTTTAGATCCAAAGGAGACCTCTGCATCTTGGCTAAAGGGTGCAGCTCACAGGTAAAGCTGAAAGAAAAAGACAAGACACCTGTTTTAAAATTAACAAGTGATTTATTGTATTGAATTTACTTCAAGTTAGTGGTTCAATCTAAGTTGGGTCTTGTCACCCTCTCATGTGTCCTCGGTCCCAGGGAGCAACAGCACTCTCTCCTTCGGCACTTTGTGGCGACTCTCTAACTGCCAAAAATCTTTTATATTTATGAGAATCTCCCACATTTTGTAGCCAAGTGCTGTCGCCGCCCCCACGCATTTAATGAATTTGTACGAATCTCCCGCATTGGAAAAAAATATACTTGTAAAAATTTGTTAACTCCTATTTGCAGACCTACCAAGTCTCCCGCATTTTGTTGATTATCTTGGTTTAAAATTACGTTAAGATAGGTTTCCAATACACGGAAATAGCTGTTTTAGAGTTTCTAGGATTGAGCATTTTTAAAGGAAATCTCCCTCCTGAGAATTTCTAAACCTTGACAGGTATGCTTCATCTGTCAAAAATGTTTCTTTCTTGTTAGAAAATGTATTGTATTACTTGAAAATAAATCACATTGAATACAAGTTATCCATATCAAGATATTTTGCAAATGAACTGAGCGACGTTCGGGTATGCATGCATGATTACTTAATTTTTGGATGTGTCAAAAGAAAAAAAACATTTTAAAAATGTGTGATTAGAATATGAGGCCAGGTAAACAAAAATTCAATACTATATGGTATTTCTTTTTTTTTAAAAGGGGGTTTAAAAAATATATTTAGAATAATATGAGACCAAGTTAAAAAAAAATTCTACTGCCATCAATCAATCACTGAAATGTTTGTCCCTTGGAGATTTTGAACATGAACAAACTGAAGTTTTAATTAAATGTGCCATTTTTTCCTAGAAATTATCGGGCACCTAGCTCCGTAGGAGGGACCACCACCACAAGTGTTACCGATTTAGCGCGTTTCGCGCTAGATTCAGCGCGTTTCTTGTTTTGGAAGTGCAAAACGCGCTAAATTAGCTTGTTTCCGCATAAAACGTTTTGGCTATCTTTGACCATTTTTAGTGTCTTTTTGGTGGTTTTCGGCTATTAAAAACAATTTAGCGGTTTATAGCAATCAAACTAGCGCGAAAATATTTTTTGAGTTGGCAACACACTGGGGACCACACTCCTTTTTTAGTGACCGCACTACCTAATATGTACCAGAATTTTCCGTTTCCTTCCAAAATAAAGTTATTGATTTAATTAAAGAGGACAATTTTTCATAATTAAAAAAATCTAAAAGTGGAAAAAAGTTAAGTTGTAAGTAGTAAATAAAATAAAACTGTTCATGTAAGGGACCGATTGTTGTCGAACACCGCTTCTTATCGATTTTATTTCTGCTTTGTAATCAGATGACACGTTTTCTCTAAAATAATTTGGCCTTTGCATCGTGTTTTTCTGTTTCTTAAAATTACTTATTTTGTGCCATTCTTTTCAAATTCAACATCATTATTATGAATTTAACGAACAATACAGAGATTGTGTCGACTGAGAAATCCTAACAAGCCGACACCGAGTTCGAAGAGAGAAGAAACAATTATATCGCCATTTTGTATTGAAGAAGAAGGTAAGAAAAATACGATTAATATTCACTAAATTTAGTGAACACCTCCTTTGTATTTAAAGATAACACAATTTTCCTCCATTTCTGTTTTACAAAACAAAAAAGGATGATGTTTTGTTTTTTTCATTTTCCCCTTCTGTGTTTCCATTATTGGCAGCATAACATTTTAATTATTTTATTTTAGGTAATATTTGCTTTGATGTCCATAAACCTATGGCGGTGTTTAACTGGCATAGAGAGACTCCAAAAGTTACACAGAGGCTCTAAAAAGTATCATTTTTGTAATTAAAAGGTGTAATTAAACAACATATTCATCAGAAATTAACGCAATAATGAAATTAAACGCGTGTCTTTATCATAATCCAGTAGTACCTTGATGAGTTCATGGTGCAATCTGATAAAGACATCTGATGAATTGAATATGTTTAATTATACTTTTAAATTACAGAAATATACTTTTTAGAGCCTATATATGACCTTTGGAGCCTCTCTTTGCTGGTTAAACACCGTCATTGTACATCAAAGCAAAGATGACCTTTTTTTAATCTCTAGTTGTTTTGTTTTCACTTTCCCGTGTGTATAGGCAGATCCACAGAACCTTTTAAATCTTCGATATCCTATTTTAAAAAAGGTGTTCTCAATTTTTTTTTTTGTTAGAATGAGCAAAGTCCAAATTATTGTAAAGAATTTTTTTCTTTAATTACAACGTAGAATTGAACTTTTAAAATAAATGTTTACTTTTTAATCGATAAATCAATCATTTTGACGCCATTTTGTTGTTTTAACATTTTTAAAAATTGAGAATCTGTAATTAAAATATCCACTAGAAATAATTTACACTCTCAATGGATATAATTTTATTTGCAAAAGTTAGTTTCATCATTACTCAACCGAAATGTGGTAAAAATCGTCACATGCATAAAAAAAACAATGAAATATAGATTTTCTTCAACAGTAGGGTTTGGTATAATCGGTGATCGGATATCGATCAGTGATAGACAGACCATGTCAACAATAGCAGACGACATGTGTGGAGGGCTTTAAGTGTTAAAAGACAAGAAAAAAAATGGGGTCGAGTCAGGTTCTTTAATGCCTCACTTGATTGGCAAGACTTTTTAGTTTACGGTCATCCGTAAAAAAAATATTGTCCAATTAAAAATTTAAAAAACAACAAAACAATATATGAAAAATTACCCCCAAGCAGTAATTTAAAAAAAAATTATTTTATTTGATAATTTACCTTTTGTTCGTTAAAATGACATATATTTCAATCATTGCCAGCAAGTGAAAGAATAAGAAAAGATTTTTTTTTTTTTAAATTTAATTAATCGAAAAAATCTCTGTAAAAAGATTTTTATGTAAATATTTTTTTCTTTTTACAGAAAATAACCATAAAATATGAGTTAGCAAATAAAGATAAAAACTTGCCAAGAAGAGTAATATTTTACTTTATTTTTCAGTTTTTTAAATTCATAAATAATGCTTTGGAGCTGCTTTTTCAAAAATGTAAACAGAATTTATTTTGCCATGGACCTATCTTTATAGATGTGTAAAAATTATTACTTAACAGCTATTATAAATTTTAAAAAATAATTAAAAAATGTTTTTTCCCCAAAATTTTGCATGGAAACTCCTTTAAAAAAAGTGTTGTCCTTTATTATATAAGTACCGAAAATTTTATCAAAATCCAATGAATATTTGATTTTTTTTGTAAAATTTAAAACTCTGTGTTTTGCTTATAAAAACTTTTTGAATGCAAATCATTATATGTAATCTTTTGTTTACACTGCTACAGCTTTTTGCACTATTTGTTTTCAAAATATCTCCAGTTCTATAAAGTATACACAAATAATTTTTATCTGAGATTTTTTTCCAATCTTTCCACTTACTGATGCCACAAAAATTCTGATGATGAAAATAAATTTTGACATTTTTTTTCATAAGGTGTCTTATTACCTCCAAAGTATATCAACAAAGTCTGCCTACCATGTGTATGAGTACAAAAATCTGTTGATATGTACATTATTGTACAATAGAAACCTGTAAAACAACCTAACTCTGTCTTAAAAACAATTTTCACTGTATTATTTAAAATTGTAACATTTAAAAGAAGATATACTATTTAGGAATTTAAAAAATTATTTTGTTATTTAGGGCCAAAGTTTCGATGATTAAATCTTTTTTTAAAAGTTGATGACCTTGTTTCACATTTTATTAGGAAATGGACAATCAATTTAAAAATAAATAAGCTATGATGTAGCTGCTACATTTATTACTACTAATTAGTAATTTAAATTTGTTTACATTAAAGGTCAATTTTCGTTCGACCAATTTAAATTTTTCACAATTTTTAAACAAATAATAGGGAGGTAATTTCAGTAGACACAATTATTTAATCTGCTGCTAACTCATTACGGAACAAATGAAAGCAGAAAACTGGACCATTTAAAACTGTATTTGATTAAATTTAACTACAAAGGATATAATTTAGTGTTGGGGTTGCAATTAGCAACAAAAAACGAAATGTTTTTCAAATTTGTAATACTAAAATGAATATACAGTTGAAATTAATATAAAATGTCATTTCTAACAGTATTTCTCCACACGATGTTCCAAATTGGTGACTCTAAAATCTATCCAAACTACCCAGGGCTAAATTCCCATGTCCGAGGCCTGGAGGATACTAAATTCCCACACCCACACCCGGAGCCCGGAGGATGCTAAATTCCCACACCAGAGTCCTGGAGGATGTTCATTTCCAACCTCCGAGGCCTGGAGGATACTACTGTTAGAGTCACCGGAACTAAATAACTGAGAAATATGTTAAGATTCACATCCGTTAACCAATTAGAAAAAAAATTTCCTTTGCCAGTAATGTTTTATGCTTTTAATCCATTAGACCCTAACAATCTTCCTGGGATTTTTCATTTTTCAGAAACAAATATTTTTCTATGTTTTACGAGTGGGGTTTTAATTACAATGCAACTGCAATGGTAAACAGGATTATTACTTTCCATCTGTTATATGGAAGTGAGGCTTCAAAGTATTCTGTTACTTCCCTTGTGAGGTTTCTTTGATATTTTAATGACGATTTTCTTGTGCTTTCATTAAGGTATTTTGGTGGGATCCACGCGGGGCTGTGTGTGTGTCCACCTGGGAGTGTGCAGGGGCGCTCAAGGTGGAGGGTTTCAGGCATGGGAATTTAGCACTCTCCGGGCCTCGGGTGTTGGAATTTAGCACTGGGCGGTCAGACAGATTTTAGAGTCACCCGGTCCAAATTGTCTGCGTAATATATTATGTACACTATGGATCTTTCTGAAAAAAAGTCAATAACTGTATATTATACAGTAATTCTGTAATCTACAAACTGTTTTCCCTAAAATTCAGATTGACTGAAAAGTCACATCAAGAAGAAAGATGGTTTGTATGGATCTGTGGAAGGAACTAATGTTTCTCTGCAAACATATTTGAAGAATCTTTCTTGGAAGACTTTCAATTTTTTTCCCGTTTAGTATTCCACAGGATAGTAGTAAACACAGGCGACAGTGACAGAGTAGACTGCAAAAGTAGTATCAGTCATTGTTTTGCCCTTTTTGAGCTACTGCAGGAGTTAAAGGCGATCTTTTATGTACATTGGAGAAAAAAATGATCGATACTTTCAGTTCACATCCCTAAGATAAAAAAAAACCAAACAGACTTTATTTTGTGTCCTGGCTTCAATCGGCCCACCAACTGGCTAATGTCTTAACCAAGAAGGGTGCACCAGCAGATACCCTGATGGAAATCATTGAAAACTTAATTAATTTGTGCATGGTATTAGTGATTAATCCATTCAAGATGGACTTATTAGAAAGAGACAAAGTCCTTTCACAACTTTGATAATAATTTGCAAGACTTTTTTCTAATTCCGGTTTGATTTCGATTTGTGGCAAATTTGTCTTTGTTTCTAGTTTTTCTCTTTGGATTTTGGAAAGTTGAGCTAAAAGATTCCTATGGAAGGGCTGAATTTATTCAGCATTTCAAAGAAGAAAGGAGGGGGAAAGTTATAATTGATGTTTAGAGTTAGTGCCCTTGACAAAAATTCGATGTTCTTTTTAAATTCTTGTTTTATTCTTTCATCGTTTGTACCATTTAGAGATTTTGTTATTATAATGAAACGATGGTGAATAATTTAAATATAATAATTTTTTTTTTAAATTCTGCACTTGATGTATTTTTTAATGTATTTTTTGTTGTTTTTGGTTAGAAGCTTTTTTGTAAGTATTGTAGCCCAGAAGTTAACTCTATTGCAAATACTCCGCCATTTAATGTTTAACTAATTGAAAGAGTCATTATTCTAGACACAATTTTCGATACAGACATTATAAAGTCTTTCAGCCATACTATGAACAGGTCTGGTTAGTCACTCAATAGAAAACCATTATGTGACCAATGTCTTTTGGCTGCATGTCATGTTGGAGGTGATCATTTAAAGAATTGGAAAAAGGGGTGATCACATTATGTTGGACAGTGATCACTAAAAAAAGTCTGAATTTTCAAAAAAGTGTGAATGTTGCCAGATGCAAGGGATCATTTTAGCATACATTGCAAATTGAACACCCCTACTAAAAACCTATTTGGGGGGGGGGAATTTTCCAAAAACCGTTTGTTAAAATTTTCAGCCCCCCTAGCTCCATTGGTGCAGCCTGTTCGTGTGATGCATACATAACCAGCCAGTCGTACCGACTTGAAAACTGACAAACCTATGTTGACAGTTTTGGTTGACGGTTTCTAATTAGGGGGGTTATTAGCAATACCGGTTGTAAGATGGTGGAATTGCCCCTAAAAAAAGATGTACTGGTGACAAATATCATTGTAAACATTGACTTTAAAACTGTCTTATTCTGCTTTAAATTTAGTAAACGGTTTCTCTTTCATTTTGTTATTTTACCCAAAACCTTGGGCTATTTTCATTCCAACAACAAAACAAAAAATGAATCTAACGGTCTGGTTAGTCACTCAATAGAAACCATCATGTGGCCAACGTCTTTTGACAACATGCCATGTTGGGGGTGATCAATTAAAAAATTGGAAAATGGGTGATCAATGAATAAGTTACTTCTTGTCTTTTGTTGGGCAGTGATCACTAGAAAAGTCATAATTCTCCCAAAACAAGCATGAACACTGCCAGACACTAAGGGACGAATTTAGAATTAACTTACATTGTAAATTGAACTTGCTCCCCCAGCTAAAAACCTACTTGGGTGGATTTTTAGATATAATAAGGAGTAAAGGTTTTAATTTTCAATCCTAGAGCTCTATTAGTGCAGCCTGTACATGCAACACATACATAGCCAGACAGACCCACTTAAAAACTGAAGAAACCTATGTTGATGTTGACGGTTTCTAATAAAGAAAGGACAAGAAAAGGTAGTAGCAAAGTGCAATTAATTGGTGTTCATACCTTGACCATTGCTTGCTCTTTACTGTAAATTTTTGAATTTATTGGGCTTTATTACCAAAGAAAATATAACCCACTCATTAGTTTATTTCTTTTATTTTTTTCCTGATATTTTGGCATTCTTTTCTTAGGAACACTAATTAGGTGAATAAAGAAAGAGATTAGTATGATCTTTGTAAATAAATAATTATACTAATTTGTATAGAGAAATTGTACCTACATAACATTTGGATAGAATGTAGTACAGTACAGGTTTCCTAAATACTTTATCATTGATCAGATAAAATTTAAGTTTTATTTGGATGGACTTCATTCATTTTTGAAAATTTTCTGTTATTTCAGAGAATTACTTATTTCGTACTTATGCCTTCAATTTATTTAATGTAGGTAATGGGTGAATATTATTTACCCTGCCACATTATTCCAATATGTTATATTTGATAATTTTTAAGATTTTTGGAATCATACAAAAGAAATATAATGTTATTTTTTTTAAAGTACAAATTACTTTTATGTTCAATGAAATCTTGGCATATTACAGCCTTTTCACAACTTTTATAACAAATGAGAATATTTCAACACTAAAGTACAATACGAAAATGCATAAGCCTCTTTTGTAAGATTAATTATTCACTGTGATACTGGATCCAGAACTACATCAAATATAACACTTATAATACAGGAACATTTCTTACAGCTTATGCAAGAAACTACATTCATAAAACATAAATACAGACTTTCCCTCACTTTAAGTAAAAAAATAAAAATATAAGAATTTTGGATGTCATATATTTTTACATTTTCTATTTTTCGCTGCTGTTTTGAAGATAGGAGAGAATGACCAAAAAAAGTTTGATAAATGTGAGATTAGGTTTGTGTCACAGCAAATGATAGGACATGGGTTTGTAAAAATAATCACAATGCATTAATATGAGAAAAAAACTGTACTCTGCCATTTAAATAAATGCTTCCTTCACTCTGTGAATCAGTAAAAATGATTGTATTGTGAGTGTCAAGGGAAATAATAGGACAAGGGTTTGTAACAATAATCACAATGAATTAATGTGAAAAAAAACCTATGAACTTTGCCTTCTAAACAAATGCACCCTTCACTCTTTGTGGAGCAGTAAAAAAGCTTTTATGTATTTTATTTATTATAGTTGTCAAGGGTAAATGATTACTGTATTTTGTTTATTATGAATATGTCCTCAAAAGAAAATTGAGTATATTGAGTATATTTTTACTGGATACATTCTTTTCCCCCCCACACATTTTTTAATCAATATTGACCAAATATAGGCATCTGATTTTTCTTGAATAAATCTGATGTTTTTCTCTTATTAAAAAAGAAATTCATGTTTACCCAATTCTGTTGCCTATCTGAAAATATATAGGGTTGAATTGTAGATAATACATTTATACTAAAATATATATTTATATAAATCATCTCTATGTAAATAATCTCTTCATTTTTAACAGGTACTATGCTAGTAAATGATAAGGGACAGATTTTCAGTTCATCATATCACTTAGAACAGATTTGATAATAATTGTAGACTTTTTATTTCACAGGAATGGATGCTCGTGTATAACAAGACAATTTGTTTCTCTGTACAATACAAATTTGAAAAAATAATTGAGATATTTCTTTTGTCTGGTACATCAGCAGAAACCATAACATTAAATGTGAGTACCTGCATATTTCTCAATATTTGCTTCACACAGTGTATTTCTTCACAAATTATCTGGCTCTAAAACATGTGTCTTACATTTAGACTTCTGTATGTTTTTTTTTTTACTTTAATGAATAGTGTTTATTCTCAAAATGAAAATTATTAACCCCTTCCTGATTTAAGCACTTTAATACTGAATAATATAAATTAAATTAAAGATTCTTTTTCTTGAGAAAAGAGTGGTTTTCCAACTCTATTTCCTCAAGAAAAAGTATAAAATTAAATTCCTACTGCTTTATTTCTGTTTATTAGAAAATATGATGATTTAGAGATAATTGGGCATCTTTCTGTAATGCTTTAAACAATCTTTCTTTTTTCAATTGTTGCAACTTTGTTGGTTTAATAACTATGCAGAAACAATCTCTGTTGTAATTTACAAAATACTTCAGTGTCTATACAAGTTACTGTAATAAGTGTTTTAAGTGAATAAAATTAAGCTGGAATGTAATTTAGACGAGGTTTAAATGCTTTTATTAAAAACAGATATTGCCTTTGTTTGCCATTTTTATTTGGTGGACACTATTTTGGGTTTTATAGTGGACTAGCATCTATTGAACTAATTTTCTAAACATTCTTTTCTTGTAAATCTCCAATGTTGCTGATCATTTGACCGAAAAAGAAAACTACTCCATTAACTGAAATATATTTTGGGTTATTTTTCTAATTCATTTATATGTACATTTACTGTCAGAAAATCAATTTTTAAACCTTTTGCTGAATCTTTGAACTAATGTAAAGCGGAAGTTATCTCTTCTGCATTTCATTTGCTATTTCCTTCTTTTTTTTAAGATCTAAAAGGATTTGATCGATTTTTCTTCTTTTTTTTGTTAAATATCTAATTGTAAACAATTTTTCTCAATTTTCTCATTCATCATATTGGTAGTAGTCAGTTCTTTGTTTCTGATTAATATTAGAACTTAAGATAACATGTGAGTCAATCATTTAATAATAACTTTTCTTCTTTTACAGGACTGCAGTAGAGAGCAAATGAACTAAACTGATGACCATGTATAAATATTGTATAAAGATACACTAATCACATATTCGGAAAGAAGAAGAATATTTAAAGTTTTAAAATAGTACAGCAGATATTCTTGTGAAATGTGTTGATTTGCTTTTGAGAATGTTTATACTTTCAAAGACATTTGCAAAAACTCGCTAATGGCATACTATATTTGGACGATGTCAATATGTTGTTAAAATTATTTCTCTTTTAAAGACATCCGTGAAAATCTTTTTTAAAGACTGACCATTTCCTTTAGATTGTGTTGATCTGCATTTCACAAAGCATACCTCTAGATACATACATTCTACAAATCAAATTTTTTAAAAACAAATACCAACAGACACCAGAGAAAAACCACATTCTTGTGAAATGAGCACACCAGCATTTTCTGATTGTTCTTATTTACCATTGCACATGCGATCACATACTGGAGAGAAGCCGCATACTTGTGAAGTATGTGGGCATGCATTTGCAAGGAAATCAGATTTGGAAAGACATATACGAACTCACACTGGAGAGAAACCTTATTCTTGTGAAATATGTGGATCAGCATTTTCAGATAATTCTTATTTAAATAGACACAAGCAAATTCACACTGGCGAGAAACCATTTAATTGTGAAGTGTGCGGATCTGCATTTGCAAGAATATCAGATTTAAAGAGACACATACGCACACACACTGGAGAAAAACCATTTATTTGTGAAGTGTGTGGATCTGGATTTGCAATGAAATCAGATTTAAAAAAACATACACGAACACACACTGGAGAAAAACCATTTGCTTGTGAAATGTGCACATCAGCATTTTCTTGTAGTTCACATTTAAAAAGACACATGCAAATACACACTGGGGACAAACCATTTACTTGTGAATTGTGTGGAGCTGAACTTTCAAGAAAATCAAGTTTAAAGAGACACATGCGAACACACACTGGAGAAAAACCATATTCTTGTGAAAGGTGCACATCAGTATTTTCAGAAAGTTCTCAGTTAAAAAGCCACATAAAAACTCATACTGGAGAGAAACCCTATACTTGTGAAGTGTGTGAATTTGCATTTTCAATAGAATCAAATTTAAAAGTACACATGAGAACACACACTGGAGAGAAACCATTTACTTGTGACGTATGTGGATCTGCATTTTCAATGAAATCAAATTTAAAGAGACATTTGCAAACACATACTGGTTATTCTTGCAAAATATGTGAATCAGAATTTTCAAATAGTTCACATTTAAAAATACACATGCAAACACATACTGGTGAGGAACTACATGTGAAGTGTGTGGATATGAATTTTCAAGAAAATTAATTTTAAAACTACACATGCAATCGCACTGGAGTGAAACCATTTACTTGTGAAGTGTGTGGATCTTCATTTTCAATTAAATCAAATTTAAAGAGATAATTTAACACACAGAAAGGAACCATATTCTTATAAAATATGTGTATTGCCATTTAAAAGCTCATGCAAACACACTGAGGAGAAAATCTTTACTTTCAAAGCATGTGGATCAGCTTTGCAAACACACTGGAGTGAAATGTGCAGATCAGCATTTACTCATAATTCACATTTATAATTACATGTGCAATCATACTGGAGAAAAAAACATTCTGTGAATGTGTGGGTCTGAATTTGCAAGAATAGCAGATTTGGAGAGAAACCATGTTATTGTAAAGTACAGTAAACCCTCGATATGAAGAATTTCAGCTTTAACAAACTTTTGGATTTACTGAACAAAGTTCTATAAATGCATACAATTGTTTTTATTTGATACCAGTTGAAAATACCCAGCTATTTGGAGCCTGCGGCTGTTGAAACATTAAATCATTACTTAACTCAATGTTTTATGGCTGTAAACTCCATATAGCTGGGGATAACTGTCCGGAGGGCAAGTGTTTTCAGCTAGTGTTATTGAAAATAAATTAGGTGTTGTTTTTATGTAAAATTACTTATTGCTATTCAAATATTAGGATGCCTGTGATTAAAGAATTAACAGACACATAAAATTACTTATTGCTATTCAAATATTAGGATGCCAGTCATTACAGAATTAACAGACACAAAAAAATAAGTTATAAAATATATAAAAGATGAATAAAAAGTTTTTCCAACAATAACTGTGATGTAAACTGTATTAATTTTAACTACTATTTACCTTCATGAAGCACATGAAATATTAGGATGCCAATCATTAAAGAAACTGTTTAATTTGCTACAAACAAATTATTTAATTATATAATATATGAATACTAAAAACAAAACTGAACCCCTATCGAAATAAATGCAGTTAATGTATTGAAAAAATTGAATAATAATTTCGATTTGCCTAATTTTAGTTATGTAAACAAAAGACAAAAAAATGATAGCTGAGTTTGAGCCTTCCGTACTTTAAAATTCTAAACGTAACTTTTTGTTAAGCTTTGGAAATTATAGTCGTGAAATATCTAAAGTCTACAACAGTTTTATTTTCCTGGTAAAACGCATATATCAGGGAGAAACCTTGTGACATAGAGGTTAAGCAAATCTTTATTATATATAAATAAGATAAGATTTTATAGAATTGTTCCTAACTAGGTAGAAAATAGAATGATGGGCTACTGAACGATGTAAGGTAAGGTCAAAAATAGAATGAGGGGCAACCGAACTGCCTTTGGATTCACTATATTTGAGTTCACTTTTGCAAAGATATAAAATTTAAAGAGACATATGCAAACACACACACTGGAGAGAAGCTATATTTTTGTAAAATATGTATTAGTTATTACATATGAAATATAATCTGAATAATAAGATAAAGGATGATATCAACAAAAAATGGTAAATGTATTAAATCAAAATATGACACATTTGAAGCAATAACTTTTCCAACGATCCTCTAATGATAATATACCATCTCTATAAAATTCTTTAGGTTTAGTGGTCTTGAATTATGATCTCTATCATTGAAATTTTATTACAGATTTGAAAAGATAATAATCTCTAGAAATGTCAGGTGAATATGAAGGATGATGCAAGACTATATATCCTAATTCTCTAAACTTAAACACAGTCAGCCAAGAGGTGTGGGGTCTAGAACTGGCATTGAGTATTTTATTCAATTTCATCTGGGCCCCATTTTCCCAACTGTTTCTTGTTGCCTTCAGATGACATGATATGGTTGCTGTTGAAGTTGTAAATTCTCTAGAAAGTGTTTGAACCATTGTTCATGGGCTGTTGCCCACTGGTATGGATAATTCTTCATTGTTAAGAACAGGTTTGAGCCTCCCTTGATGTTTATTATTGGTATACATATTTCTTGAACTAATGCTGAATAGATTTCACTGTACAAGTGTTCACTATAAATTTTTTGTTAACATTATCCTAATTTGAAATCGTACTTTGGGATCCCTGCAATTTCTGGCTTTTCTGGATGAGATTAAGGAAAACACAAAGCAGTTGATGGCAATCCTGAAAGATAACTTTGCAGACTGTTTTGAAAAGTTAAATGGATAAGTGTGTAAGGTTTCAAGGAGAATACTTTTTAGGGAACTAAGGCCCCATTGCCCTAGGTAGGCTATGTTTTTTGTTCATATTGAATGGCTGGATACTTTCCAAACAGACTTGTATACAATAGACAAAAACCATATTCTGGTAAATTTTATAGATTTGTGTTTTCAGAGTTTCATCTTAAAATGCCAAATGAAACATACTGATGAGAAATCATTCTTGTAAACATTCCCCATTAGCACTGGAGTGCTTCAAATACTTTAAAATTTTCTGTTGAAATCCAAGCAAAACTTTTGCCCTGCTTATATTAATTTTAAATCATAAAATAATCAAAGAAAAATATCAATGTTTTATCATAATTCTAAAGAATAAAAATGTATAATTAATGTTTTACTTGTTTCTTTAACTATTGTTATACATAAAGCGCTATAAAAAATATTTAATATTTTCTCTTTTTTATTTCATATTTAAGCCCCTGTTTATAAAGTGTCTGACAAGAGGCTTCTTCTTTCTTTGCTAAAAGTTTTTTTCACTGCTGTGATCTGACCAATTGATAACATTGTGCAATGCGATTTTTGTTTCTGGGTAGTGAGTGTTATTTTCTCTTTGCTTATGCATAAAAAGTATAGAAAATGGCTATTATTCCCTTCAAACTTTGCTTTTGTGACCAGGACAGTGATATTTTGAAATTTACCTATTTCCAATTGTACAATGGGTGAAATTGCATATTTTATTCATATTTAAAAAAATCACATTTTCTTCAGAACAACAGCAACATATGAATCTAAATTAACATGTGTATATTAATGTTAAACAAAAGTGATCACAAAAGATTCATGAGTAGTTTTTCAGGATTTACTATTGTAATGTAATTCACTATCACAAACCAGACCCAAAAATTGAATCTCCCATCATGTTCTCGTTATATGTCCGTTGGTAGCAGCGTTCAGAGTTCAGCATATCCTGGTGGAAGCGCTTGCCTTGCTCCTCTGAATACGCTCCCATGTGCTTCTTGAATTTGTCAAGGATATGGACTTTGAGGGACAGTCTGCAGTCCAATTTAATATAGTTCTTTACCATAATCGCAACCAGCTCCACATAGTTTTCAGACTTGTGCTTGCTCTGGAAGCTCCAAAGCACTGTGACAAAGCTGTACCAAGCTCCTTTTTTCTTTCTAGTGAGATTCTTGGGGAATTGCTTGCACTCCAGGATCTTTATCCATGATCTGACAGCAGCTTTGACCTTTGCCTCAGAGAGTACTCTGCTAAAATGTGTGAGGCCTACAAGGCCTTCATCTGCAATACAAGACCCTGCTAGATGCCTTAGAGTATAGCTAGGAGGCCATTGGATTCTTCAAAATCATGGGTCTCCAAGTTTCCCAGTTATCTTTGCCTTTGGGAGATCAGGGACACCTCAACACACTACCCAAGGCATGACTAGCCATAGCCACCCGAATTCTATATGGGGATGAACAACGTCATGTGGGAACCGCTGGTTGACCCCGGTAGGTGTTGATGCACCACTGCACATAAAATTAGGCCTCATGAAACAATTAGCTCTAGATAAGTAGTTTGCAGCCTTCAAGTACCTTCTCATAGCTGTCTGTGGCAAAATAGGTAAATTACAAAATATCAATGTTCTGATCACTAAAATAAAGTTTGAAGGAAATAATAGACGTTTTCTATATTTTTTAGACATTATCAATCAGGAAATAACACTTATTACCCAGGAACAGAAAAAGCTTTTAAAAAGTTGCATAGTGTAATCAAGAGTGCTTTATCAGCAGAAACCACAACATTAAATGTGATTCTATATTTCCCCATGTTTTCTTCATACAAAACATTTTTCTCACAAATTATCTGGCTCTAAAACATAATTGTCTTAAATATAAACCATTTGTATGTTTACTTTTTTGCTTTAAGAAACAGTGTTTTACATTCAAAATAGAAATTATTACTCCGTTTCTCACTTAGGTATTTTAATACCAAGTAAATTTATAAACCCCTCTGTCTTTTTTCAAGAAAAAGTATTCATAACTATACAAAATTAAATTCTTATTTCTCCGTTTGTCCTATTTGTTTATTAGAAAATATGGCCATCTGTATAGATGATGAGATCATATTTTCGTTCTGTAATGTTTTGGATACTTTTATTAGGTTGTTTTAATATCTATCAAAAGACAATTTCTCTTACCATTTAAGAAGAACTTCAATGTTTGTACATGTTGCTTTTGTACATGGAAGCTATATAGACATTTCTATTGTAAATTAATATACATACCTTAAAGTATCTTTATTGTAAATTAATATACATACCTTAAAGCAATGGTTCTCAACATGCACACTGGGGGGCATTGGTTTGTTTCAAGGGGGCACTGAGGTGACTAAGGACCTTAAGGGGGCGTTTGAGCTTCTAGAGGGGGCCTTGTGGATATTCCATAATCATCTATGATTCTGATTTACAAATTGCTGTTGTTTAGTAGTGTCAGCTTAGAAATTCATTGATATACTTACCATAACATTTTCCTTAGTAAAACCTTTGAACTGAATGTTGATGTTTCTCTTTATAATGATAAGCTACCACATATCTCTAAAAATCTGTATTGAGTATTTCTCATATTTAAACTACAGAGGGGCGTTGAGATGTAGCTAGGTGTCATTGGGGTGGGCTTGGGCTGATAAAGGTTCAGTAACACTGCCTTAAAGTATCTTTATTGATAAATCTACAAAATTTCCTTTTGATGGGAAATTTTTCAAATGCATTTACAGAGCCAGAACCTATTTTTCTTAACAAAATATGTTTAATGAAAGATTTAGTATTGCTATAATGATTCATAAATGTTTATGAAAGTTTGTTTTTAATGATTTGAATCAAACTTTTAATGATATCTGACATTATTTGTTAAACTTTGATGCTTGTCCACATGGAAAAGTACACTAATTTCTTCATCAATATAAATGACAATTATTATCTGAACATTTGAGGTTTTGCCTTTAATTTTTTACCCTTTTTTGTGCAGTACAAAAAAAGTAAATCTTAATGATGACTTGTTATAATAAAAGCTATTTTCTAAAGAATTCATCATGAAAATAAAACTCATGTTTTGTTATAGGTTGTTAGAGTATATTGTATCCTATCTAATAAAACAAAGAATATGAATAAAAGGGAACATTTTTTACTTGTAGGTTATTGCTACAACAGTCTTGTTATGGTCCACTATAGCAAGGAAAGAGAAGTGTCATTCAACTTTTCGATTATGGACTTATGAACTACAAAATCATGTTTCAGGGTCAGAGAAATTAACATTTTTGAGAATGTATGGCCAAATGAGTCAAGTATTCAATTTTTAAAATAACTGAAATAAACTAGAAAATGATATTTTCCTCATTAACTTTAATGATTCAGCTTTAATTTTAGAAATATTAAAATCCAACCATTAGTTGAAAGTTAAAAAGTGCAAAAAGCAACACTGCTACTGTTGGCAGTAGTATTGTGAAAATCGACCACCATTTGGCAAAATATTAGGATGATGATTAAAACTCCCCAGGGTCAACTTTTGTACAATTTTAGGGAAATCTTAGATGTGTCTTTGAAGTTTAGTCAGCTCTTTATCATTTACAACTATTGGAAAATTCTGTTAAAAAACTGTTACTGCTCAATGCTACAGTGAGCAATTGGCTTGTTTAAATGATGCACTGGAACAGAAGAGACTGTAGTCAAAATTAACTGGTGATTTTGCTGCATGACAATATCTGTCCTTGTGTTGCACATGCAATGCAACAAATGATCACTGGGATGGAAAGTTCTTACTCAGGCAGTACTTTCTCCAGTCCTGTCACTTTTAGACTATCATTCATTTCACTCCATGCAGCAATCCTTGTCTGCTTAGCAGTTCTAATAAATTCAAGAAATCAAAAGATTCCCCAAAGAATTCATAGAATCAAAAATTGTTGAATTGTTCTTTTATGATGACATACACAATTTACCTGAACGGTGGTGTAAGGTTCTAGAAAGTCAGGGAAAAGTATTTTGATAACTAAATAATGCTATGATTAAAAGATTGGCATAAAATTCTGAAATAATCATGGTAGCTCTATTCTAAAATCCAAGATGGCTTCTACCTGATAACATCAGTTCCAGATATGCAAATTAGATATTTTTTCCCAACATAAACCTTGTGCCATACTGATCATTTCATTTCACTATAGCAACCTTCTATCATGAACCATTCTCAAAATTTCTTCAAATCTCCAATTCTTCTAATCTCGTCTCTAGCGTTTTTGATAAGTTCCAAGTGTGCCAGATATTGTGGGTACTACCCTAACCCTCATGATCCACAGCTTCTTTTTACTTTTAAAGACAATTATAGGATTCACCACCAAATTATTTCACAGGATTTCATGATTGTTTTATTTCTATTCCCCAGACTCTAAAATATCTAGACCGAGTTTATTTTACTCTTGATTTTGAAGGCAATTAATAATTTAAAGGATTCATTACCAAATTATTTCACAGGATTTTGTGACTATTTTCTTTCTATTTCCCAGCTTCTAAAATGTCTGGAACCATTTTAATTTACTTTTACTTTTGAAAGCATTTAAGAAATAGCATTCATATAATGGTCAGTCAGCAAGTGCGAGAGAAGTGAAGTTGTTAAGAAACAAACTGAGAAGAGATTTTATAAGCCAGTAAAAAGTGCATATCATACGGGTTGATATGAATAAAAATTGCATTCATTAAGATAATCGAAAGGAAATATCTCAGTTGGACAAAACCGATGTAGGGTTGAATAATAAACAAACAGTCCCATATGTGGGCGAAGTGACAGATAATTAAAGGACTAAAATCTTAATTAGTTACAAAGCCAAAATAGAGGCCACTTGAACAACAAAGTAGTATGATGATGTCAGGTAACTGAAGTCACCGATTTTGTTGCCTGGAATATTCCAACTGATATTTCTCGGTAGTTGTGGACTGCATGCTTCGACAAACAGGCATATTCTAGCTAGGGAGAACAAAAATGCAATTATGAAATTATTTACCCGAAAATGAGATTTAGGAAGTGTGTTTCCTGACAAGCCAAATAATGCAGCTATTAAGAGCCTTCTGTACAGAGAGGATTGTTAGGGTAAAATGCATCTGGCTAATGTCTTTAAGAATAAAGCAATATTTGTAAGTAATTAGTAAACAATCACTCGAATCATTTAGATTTGAGAATCTGGAATTCCCCTGTAGAAGTAGCGAAGATGACATCAGGGAGGGTTCCACCCACTAAAGTATTCAGAGCTCTCGGATTGGATGAGAGTGATGATATAGAAGGTAACTCCGTCTTTGTGGGGGAGTAGTTAAAGTACTTGGGATTAAGCGGTATCAAATGGCCGAAGTGGGAGTGCTGGACAGATTTGAAAAAATCATGTGGGCAAAATTTAATGAAAAGATAAAGTTATTAAATGATAAACCTCCCTATTGCGCCATACCCTCCCTGGCTCTTGATACCCGAATATAAGCCCAATATTTTTGGACTTCAGAGACTTGCTCCAGAGGCCTTCTATAGGATTGACAGACTTTAACTCCAGCTGCAAGGAAAGATCAAGCCGCAAAGTTGGAATTCTAAACTTGAAAGAATTTGATCCAGAAAGAACTTGAGACAAAGAAAACCCTGACCAAACCTCTAAGTCCAAAGGGATCGAGTCTGCAGTTTCCTGATTGTGCCAACTCTGTGATCCCTCGTGGCTGCGGGTTCGTCTGATCAACACACACACACACAGAGTAATTGTTTCAAGGAGCTGACCGACCAAGCAAGGTTAATCACTACAGGAATAGTCCGGCTGCTAAGACCCTTTATTTTAGGCCACTTGTTGAAGAAAGTCTCATTTTAAGTTTAGAAAAACTATATGATGTATTAACTTGATAGAAACGAGGACCCACTTTGGATCTTGTCTATTTCAACAAACAAATGTGATAATTTTCTGAAAATGTTGAAATTAGTATATTGGGTTCTGGCACATTTTTTGAGTTATCATTTATTTTGGTTAGAATCTTGGCAACCAGGTTAAATCATATCTAAAAACCATCCAGATTAAGAAAAAAGTTGTTGCCAGTTTTTCTAGGAACTTTAAGGGTGGCCATTTTGAAATACAAAATGGACGACTGTGAATGTACATTTCTTTCAATTATGACTAAGTTATTGTGCATGGATCTGTCCAAAAGTTTAATCACTTCTTTTGTCGCCTATTGCCCACCCTTTCACAGATTTTCATTGAGAACTTTTGGAGATATCATGTTCACAGACAGGAGTGATACAGAAATGTATTAAAAAAAAACAACAGAAAAATATGTGTCAGGTATCAAATTAAGACACCATTTGCTAAAGCTGGACCAAATATGGCACTTTCTCTCTTAGCAGCTTCTGGTTAACAATATTTTGCGCGTCCTGTAGAAATAAATACATCTGTTTTTTTACATCTTAAACACAGGAGTTTGTCATCCTTTGACACATTCTTTTTCCTTGTGACAGTGCACACTGTTCGACTGGTGTCTCAGACAAGTTTGGGCAGAAAACTTCCCTGGATCTTTGAACACAGTATGGGCAGGAAAGGCAACTGTTGGACTGGCTGAGCAAGGGTCATTGCTGTAACCACTGACCAGGAGAAGTTTGAGACCAGCTGGGTTGGCATAAACAGTGATCTGCCGTGGGTGGCACATCATATTCACCACCAAATTATTTCACAGGACTTAGTGACTATTTGATTCACTTGATGAACATTGTGTTATTGTGTTGTCTTATAAAAGAATCTTGGAATAACAAAAACACATTTCCTCTTCAAAATTAGACTGCACAACAGTGGATTTTATTTTATTTTATTTTGCAAAGCAAAATTCTATATATTTCACACATATGGGAATTTAATGAATGTATTTTCTGGAAAATCCATGTGTAAGCAATGAATTTTCTTAGTTTACAACAAGGAGTCTAATAGATGTATTGCATCAGAGAGAGAAAACAGTCAAAATGCTGTTATAAACTTGACTAGTGAAAATTATAAGTAAAAGCAGGCAGTAAAAGTGAGATATAAGACAGTTGAGATTTAGCCACTATAAAAAAGGACACTGATCAAAGTTTAAACTAAAATTCATGGCTTTGAAGGTAGAAAGATTGGAGACAATGGAAATGGTTAGCAACATAAAAAAAGAGCTGATATTTTAGTCGGTTACTAGACCGTTACTTATTTATTCACACCAACCCCCAAATCTTTCAGACAGCATCTAAGGCAAACTCAAATTTGGCATCATCATAAGATGTTTCAGATCACTGGACAGCAAAAGCCTCCTCCTTTTGTACAAGACCTTGGTCCATCCCCACGTGGAATACTGCTCATCAGTATGGTCACATATATACCTGCATGGTCACTGTATATAAAAGATTTGTGGGTTCTAGAGAGGTTGCAGTGCAGGATGACCAGAGTAGTACCAGAGATCAGTGATCTCTTCCTTCTCTGAGCACATGCAGTATCTGAAATTGCCAAGTCTGTCATTCAGAAGGAAGAGAAAATGTGTTCTCCAGGTGTTTAGTATGATGAATGGTATTTACAACCTGGATGTGGATGATTTCTTCCAGTTGGATACAAATTGAAGCACTAGACGCGATTCCAGGAAGATCTTCAAGCCTTCGTGGAATACATTGGAGCGACAAATGACCTTGTAAAGATTGCTATGACTTTGGGTAACTTCTGAAAAGGAACAAGGAATAGGGCTGTAGGGCAAAATCTGAAATATCTGCCACTAGAAGTGTACATCTTGTGTAGACAGGAATAGATATCGGGAGTAGCAGCCTTAAGAGATCATTGTGGAACACTAGCAAAGGTTTATAACCATTTGCCATCGTAATTACCTTGTGTATATTAAAGGTGCAGTAGGAGTAATTTTATATCATTCAGAGATAGTAGGAATGGCAAATGACTGTTGTGACATCAGTAGGAGATAAATTCAAAGATAAACATATTGGCTATTGAAAGAGCCATGTGCATATATATCTACATTTATTATTATATCAGTTTTTTTACCCAATAATGAGGCTCTGCACGTATCCAGCTCCATGCATGAGAAGGCTGGGATGAGATGTTTGCTATATTTTGGCAGTTTGGAAGTGCCAGCGAGAAAGAGTCTTGAATTCCACGGATTTTTCTATTCATGCGGAAGTTGCTGCTGATAAAAGCCCACATCCATAATTTTAAATGCTGGGTCTTTTTCGTTAGTCCCGACCTTGAAAACCCCAACTCTAACCCTTTGTGTGACTCATTCTAATAGCAACTTATTTATTTGTAATTAATAACGAATCAATTTTTCTTAATTTTTATTCTTAAATGTGATGACACCCACTTTAATAATTTCCAGTATGAATAACTATTACAAAAATACTTTATATATTTCTGAAATGAACAAATTTCTTTAATGATCAAATAAATAGTTGTCCGTGGAACGCTTATTTAACAGGAACAAAATTTGACCAATCACCGTTTCTAGTTCAGAAGTGAATAATTTATAACGCGGGTTAATGAATTTTTACTTTCAAAGGTTTTCATGAGATTTTAATTAGTCTCAAAAGTGCAGAGTGGACGGACTTGCATTTATCAAGTTTAACCACTGTTTCGCTTGAGTCAGCAATTCCTTCTTTTTTTCTTTTTTTTTTTTGGATTACTGCCAATTATTGTAAGTTTAAGTTATTTATTTTGGATTTAATTATTTTTTTAAATTCCATTTTGTAAATTTTGTTCTAAGTCCTTCAAGGTTTTATTATTTATCAAGCTTTCTCCAAGTGTAGGTTTTTTAAAATTTCAAATAAACATTAACAAAGGAGAATACTACAATACTAAAGTAAGTACAATAATATAGAACAAGTTTCTTGTGATAAATTCATTCATAGGTTTGTCATGAAGTCTTGTTTTCAAAAACATCTAGGATTCAGATTGCGTCCCTAATTTTTTTGCAAGCTTGACCGTTCTTTTTCGGGATTCCTTAGCAAAAGATTTGTAGTCATGCCTAGAATGAAGAACCCCACTGATATTGTGCGAATATCCGAAGTATTGTCACCCGTTGACATAGAAAAATATCTGGTATAAATTAAAAATCAGAAC
>VCCN01006885.1:10169537-10187094 GCA_006491835.1 Architeuthis dux
AATGGATTATCTTGAAATGAACAAGGGCTTTTATCTTGCAATAGATACATATTACTCCTTTCCACCTGCCACAGTTGATGGGTTAAAAGTTCTTGCCTACACAAAGGGATTCTCTTCAAAACAATAACAATATTTGATATATTTTATTTCTTACAGGAACCTGTTGCCTTTGCAAAACTAGATAAATTGTGGGTGAGTACTGACAGATTTCCCAATCTTTATTCTTTTACTTGTTAAATCCTTTCCTAATCACTTTTTTCTTTTAAATCCCCAATGCAGCTGATTGTTTGATAAAAAAGAAACTACTCTTTTAATTGAAATACACTTTTGTATATTTTATATTTTTTCTATATATATTTTTTGCCAGAAAAACAATTTAGAAACCTTTTGTCTACATGTCTACATATGTACTTGACAACAAATTGAAAAACACTATCTGAATTCAGATGAACTAACATTAAATAATTACCTTCATGATGAATCAGTCATCTCTTCTCCGTTTCGTTTATTATTTCCTTCTCTTTTTAAAGATCGAAAAGGATTTGAAAAGATATTTTCTTTTTTGTTAAATATCTAATTGTAAACACTTTTTCTCCCATTTCTTATTCCTTCATATTGTTAGTAGACTATTCTTTTTTTCTGGTTAATATGATTTTATAACTGCAAATAACACAAGCCTACCATTTAATAATAACCGTTCTTTATTTACAGATACTGACTTCAGTAGAGAGCAAATAACTGCACCTGATCAACATGTATAAATATTAAACTATACTGTTTTTGTAAAGTGTCAATATGTCATTTAAAATTATTTGTTTTTAAAGACATCTTCAAAGGATTTTAAAGGAGAACCATTTTCTTATAAATTGTGTTGATATGTATTTTCACAAAGCATACCTCTAAATACATGCTACGGACTAACCATAGACTTGTGTTGTGTGGAGATCAGTATTTCCACTGAATTCAAATATATAAACAAACATGCAAACCTACAGTGGAGCAAAACCTTATTCCCGTAAGGTGTGTGAATCAACATTCTCACAGGATAAACATTTAAAAACACATCTTCAAAAACACTCTGGAGCAAAGCCATTCACATGTGAAATGTGCAGATCTGCATTTACTCATAGTTCACATTTAAAAAGACACATGCAAACACACACTGGAAAGAAACCATATTCTTGTGAAGTGTGTGGATCTGCATTTGCAAGAATATCACATTTAAAAATACACATGCAAACTCACACTGGAGAGAAACCATTTACTTGTGAAGTGTGCAGATCTGCATTTTCAGAGAAATCAAATTTAAAAGTACATATTCGAACACACACTGGAGAGAAACCGTTCACTTGTGAGGTATGTGGGTTTGCATTTTCAAGGAATTCACATTTAAAGAGACATATGCAAACACACACTGGAGAGAAACCTTATCCTTGTAAAATATGTGGATCAGCATTTTCTGATAGTACATATTTAAAAAAGCATATGCAAACACACACTGGGGAGAAATCATTTACTTGTGAAGTGTGTGGATCTGCATTTTTAAAAAAATCAGATTTAAAAGTACACATGCGAATACACACTGGAGAAAAACCATATTCTTGTGAAATCTGTACTTCAGCATTTACTCGTACTTCACATTTAAAGAGCCATATGCAAGCACACACGGGAGAAAAACCATATTCTTGTGAAGTGTGTGGATCTGCATTTGCAAGAATATCACATTTGAAAGAACACTTGCGAATTCACACTGGAGAAAAGCCATATTCTTGTGAAGTGTGTGGGTCTGCATTTGCAAGTATATCAAATTTAAAGAGGCATATGCGAACACACACTGGAGAGAAACCTTACCCTTGTAAAATATGTGGAACAGCCTTTTCAGATAGTCCATATTTAAAAAAGCATATGCAAACACACTTGTAAACTATGAGGATCACCATTTTCCAATATTTTACATTTAGAAAAACACATGCAGACACACTGAGAAGAAACCCCTTACTGGTAAAGTGTGTAGATCATTTTAAATGAAATCAAAATTAAAAATGCATATGCAAACACACACTTGAGTGAAATGTGCACATCAGCATTAAACAGATAGTCACATACTGGAGAGAAACCATATCCTTATGAAGTATGTTTTCTGTATGCAGAATGACATATGCTGGTACATACAGGAGAGAAGCCCTAATCTTGTAAAATATGTAGATCAGCATTTTCCAATAATTCACTTTTAAACAGACATGTGAACATGCATTGGAGCAGAATTATATTCTTGTAATGTGTGTGGACCTGTATTTTCTCAAGAATCAAATATTAAAAGACTGTAACCGTTGCGTGGCCTAGATGTAACTTGGCAACCCATCCAAGGAGACCTTACTGCACATGCATGAACAGCAGTGGTGTAGTGCTGTGGAAATGGCGTTCCCTCACTATATACTAATAAAATTCTGTTTCTACTCTCAAATTAGCCAAACCAGTGCAGTGTACGTACATATGTTGAATCAAGGTACCTCTAAAATGCACTAACTTAAAGAATGCAGAAAAATTATTACACTCCTATTACACTAAGGAGAATGTGACTAGGAGCCGATACATTGCATGTATGAGTTCCTGAAAGAGGACTTTGCAGACTGTTTTGAAAAGCAGAAGTGACACTGGGATAAGTTGTGGGGTTCCAGACGGGTACTTTGCTCATGGTAGGCTATTTTTGTAGATTAATGTTTTCATACTAATTGGCAAACAGAAAGAGCTATAAAATTGTTTAGTATTTCCTCTTTCTTTTCATTTTTCAGCCTCATGTTTACAAAATGTCGGACAAGATGCTTATTGTTTCTTTGTTAAAAATCTGAGTTGAGACAATTGATCTCACTTTTTCTATCTGACCAATGATAATCAAGGATGCTTTGTAAATAAATTTTCAGATTATTATTTTTGAAGCAATACACCAATACCTTGTTTTACGTTTCCTCTGTGAATGAAACCTCGTTATAACAAAGCTTAATATTGCAGCAACTTAACAGCCAAAATTACAAAAAGAAATTCTCTTTGCTTGCTTGTCCCTGGACTTTCCCACTTACATTTAAAGCTCTTTATAAGGAACCATCTTGTTGCTTTATTAGCATGCACAAAAGAAAGCAATCAGTCAGACAGTCACACTGGGTTTGTTTTTTTACATCATAGCAATTCTTAATTTTTCAAACTAGAGTTTTTTTTAAAATTTGGCTTTTAATGTAGACAAAGGTTAAGGAAAGGGTTGCTAATATAAGAAAACACTGGTTTTTGATTGATTAAAATCAAATGCCTGACATTTGAGTCAAGTACTGAATGTTGTACTTTATTTCCTATGTTATGGACTGAAAGAACAGAATTGGCTAGTATTTTGAAGACCTACTTTCCAAATGCTGTTGTTTTCCTCTCTTTATAAAACTATGAAAACATTAAAATCACAGTCTTATGTTTTTTATCAATTTTTCTTTTGAGTTCACACACACACTTATTTTTCTAATTCATATTATTTTGTTTTGTAAATCCACAGACAATATGTTTAATAGATGATAATACACTCCTGGGCAAATAATTGTCAATTTTTTTGCAATTACTCTTTTATTTGAACAATGTTATACAACAGTGCAGACAGTGTCCAGAGTACATTGTAGTATGGGATAGCTTTTCTTTTGTTTTTCTTCAGAAAACTGGGAAAGTTGTCTGATAATTGTTTACAGTTGTTCCATTCATCTCTGACTGCTTCCCACATTTGGTCAGTGTTACCAAATTTTCTCCCAATCAGTTTGGCCGTAAAATGTGTCCAGACAAAGACTGCTGCTCAAACCATGATTTTGCTGTGTGTGCTAGATCATTATCTTGTTGTAAAATGGCCTCTTGCCCTTTTATTTTCACCACAAAACTTGTCCAGGAAGCGACCCTTTTGTGATATATGGACTTCTCACATTGTACCAACTTGTCCACACCAGATGCAGAAAACACGCACCACCATAATTTCACCTCCTCCATGCTTCTGGGTTGAATCTTTCACCTGACCTTCAGAGATAGTGGTCTGGAGCATCTGTAGACAGCTCAAAGCATGACTCATCACTTCAGAGAACATGCAAAAAAAGTATTATGATGACCATAAAGTGACCGAAAAATTCATTGAAAACTCAAGATGGCGGCCATGACTGGTATGAAAATTGTAATTGTAATAAAGTTGCATCGACTAGTCTGATATGGATGATCTCGGTGTAAAATCATACATATTTTATGTACGTTAGAATTGCCCAGAATGCCTTTAGCTATAAGTGTACCAAATAAGTTTTTATCACAAAATGCACAATTGGCTGAAAATTTCAAGCCAATTCTGACCAATGATAAAATAGAACATTTAGTTAATCAGTCGAATTAGACACCTTTTTGATCTGGTCATACTTTATAAATACCAAGTTTTTGCACCAAAAACTTCAGTATTCAGGTGGATCCAAAGCTGTGAACAACATGCCACCATCCATTTACTCACCAACATTTTGACTATTTCTTTGATCTTCTTTATCACCAAGAAGATATGCTGAATAAATTTTGTGAAAAACAATTTATTAATCAACTCTACCTCTTTCTTAAACACAAGAAATGTTCAAAATTCGATTTGCCATTGAGAATTCAATTTTCTGCACAGAACTTCAACCAACATTAATTTTATTCAAGGTTCGTTTTATACATTACTCCTACTGTGAACTTACCCATATATATAAACATGTTAAGTTTTCAAATCTTCACTGATGCATTAATGTAACAAAGTAAATTGACACTCTCTCACAACTACAACGGTTATAAGAGGCTACTAACCTGCTTAAAAATACATATATATATATATCACTATACACAGGAAATAAGCAGAATGCTTAACCACAGATTTTATCACTTTATTAATTTAATGTTTGTTAAAATAAATTCTTTTGTTAATGTTGTGACATATAGCCTTATACTCCTTAATATCTAATTGGCTTGCCAATTTATAACTGTTCTGAATATTAACACCCTACTACATAGGACTGACAATAACATTAAACTTAGTATATTCTGCAAAGCTACGAACAAAAATGACCACATACATTTTTACCCCCATCATATGCACAAAAGAAAATCAAGATTAATCATAGTTTTCTTTTAGTAAAATTCCTACCACTATATCAAAAATGTGAAGGTGAGTGCAACCACACATCATTACAAATATAAGAAATGTTTAATTTCTGGATATCCTTTGTTACTGTAAATTTTATTATCTGTTCAATATTATTATTTCATATTGTTGATGCATAATAGCATTGTATCTTTTGATGGTCATAGTTCACAACTTGTATATTCACCTCTCTTAACCTTTGTAAGCAACCAATGAAGCATGTTACTGTAAGGAAAAGGGGCGTCTATACCAATAATACACAAGCAACCTGTCACGTATACTTACTCAACTGTGTACGCATAGAAATAGACAACTACACAAAAGAAACAATATACTTAAACCGTTCATACTAAGCACAAAGTAGTGGACTTATACTATGTTTAAACTTTAAAACAAATTAGAATTGTTTATATTTTAAACATCAGTTGCATTTTTTCTTCATTTTTGTCTCTCTCTTTATGTGCCACTTCAGGACATAGATCATTGCTCTCCACATTTTCCTTCGTTTTATTGTTTTCAGCAACTCTTGCTCAATTACACCTTCTGGCACTCGTTCTGCCAGCCATTTGATCAAACCCTTCAAGTATGTTACCCGCTGCCTACTTCTGTTTCTCTTGTCTTCTAGGCACCCTGTTAGCATAAAGTTCTCCAAGCTTCCTTTCCTCATTATGTGTCCCAAAATATTTTGTTAGTCCCCACCAAAAACTATAAATTTAAACTACAGAAACCAGAAAAAAAAAAGTTTCATTTTCTTTTTCTCGCCCAAAATGCTGGATCTTTTTCGTTAGTCCCACCATAAATATGAAACCCTAGGCCTAACCCTTTTCTGTTACTTATTCTGATCAGTGGCGTGGCGAGAGGGGACAGTCGCCCCCGGGCACGGTTGTGAAGGAGCGCAAAATTTCATCGGCCTATATTGCCTATTTATGCCTCTGCGCCCCCTAAGATATTGCACAACTGTACCCCGGGCGCTGTTTTTTGCCCCCCCCCCCCGGGTTCTGTTTTCGTCCCCGGGCGCCGAGAACCTTTGCTACGCTATTGGTTCTGATTAAATTTATTTTCTATTGTTTAAAAAGAAAAAAAATCTACTAAGACTATTTTTATTGTTTCGGTTAAATTATACCATTAACAATAACACGTAACACGTGTTATTTAAATCCATAACAATAACACCCCACGTCACAACCGGTGTTTCCCAAAACATGGACCTTTCGACAGAATCAAATTTCGGTTCCCTGAAAACGTTATTGTGCCATATAAAAAATACTTTATGTATTTCTGAAATAATCAATTTTCTTTAATGATCAAATAACAAATTGTTATTGAATTTAAAATATTTCATGTTGAATTATTCTCCGTTGGACGCTTGTTTAGCCGGAACAAAATTCTACTGATCACCGTTTTTAGTTCAACACTCAGCAGTGAATAGTTTTCTGACGCAGGTTATCGAATTTACTTTCAAAGGTTTTTATGAGATTTTAATTAGTCTCAAAAGTGTTTTTATACAAGTGCAGAGTGGTCGAACTTCCATTCATCAAGTTTAAAAGACGGGTCGTTCGTTCCGTTAGACCAGTGCTTCGCGTAAGTCAGCAATTCTTTTCTTTGAGAATATTGCATAATTCATATTGTAGTTTGTTTTTTTCCATTTAATTATTTACAATATTTATTTTAAACGATAACTTAGATTTTTTCGTTATTTCCCACTCACTAACAGCTAACGTTCATAATTTTAAAGTATAGGAGCCTAAAAAGAAAAAGAAAAAAAAAGATTAAGTTGCATTTTCTTTTCCTCGCCAAAGAATACCCCCAATGGGGCGCTAATGCAGTTACGCCCGCCTATAAAAAACAACGGAGATAACTCTGAATTTCTAATAAAAGCGAGGAAAATTGCTATTTATTTCAATTAAAATAATTTGGGAGAGTGAGAAAAAAAAGTTTGGTTAAAAACATTTTACTCCAAAACTAACAAATTGCTGTTTATTTCAATTAAAATAATTTGCCACGTGTGAGCGTGAAAAAAAACGTTTCGCAAAAAAAATCAGTTAAAAACGTTTTACAAAAAAATTAACAAGTTATGCAAGAAAAATTGCTGATTTTGAGTTATCTCCCTTGTTTTTTTTATATGGGGGTGCATAACTGCATTAGCCCTGCAAATGCTGTGTGCTTTTCATTTGTTAGTCCCCCACCACCGGAAAAACCTAATCCTTACCCCAAAAGTTGACATATCAGTTTCTCAACTGTGTAGGAAAATCTTGGGAAATCAGGAACCCAACTAAAATGACAAGACTGACCATCCGGGAGAAAAGTTAAAATGTTTTGATTCTTCAAGATCAAATTGCTGTTGAAAAATAACCCTGAACTAACACCACAAATTAAAATCAATCATCAACGTTAGCTGTTTTTCTGGGGGCAGGGGAGATAACGAAAAAGGATAATCATATATTGATGTGGCATAAAGTCACCATTTTTGTAAGGACAGCATACACTATTTTTCACACTTTTCACACATAGTGTAACTAAAGCCTGGACAACGAAGAAAAAGGTCTGATGCTTCTTACTGATGTACATAAACAAACTTTATTCTTTAAAGTCTCAGTACAACAAGAACAACAATATTTCTTCAGTCAGAATGGAAGTAGGAGTGGAATTTGACCCTGCAGTAGCCAGACTTGTTATATTCATTTTGCTCTATTCAAATAAATTGGTTTCAAACAAAACTGAAAAGTTATCTGTAAACTGTAGAGCTGCAACAGTTAATTGATTAGTTAACTATTAAATTAATCACCAACATAGTCCTCTATGTCAGTAAACTGAATATCTTTGGGTTTTGGACAAAATAAGACTTTGGAAAATAGTGATAGACAATTTTCACCATTTTCTGGCATTTTATAGAACATGCAGAACACATTTTATAAACAACTAACAGATTAATTGATAATGAATAGAATTGTTAGTTGCAGCCCTAGTAAACTGTAAAAAACACAGAATTAAGGACAAATAAATTGGAGAGCCCAAATTCTGTGTCTCATTCTCAGTTCTTGGTCTTTAAACCAGGGTTGCCAGATAGTTGAGGAGGAACCCACCAATTGCTACAATTCCATCTTCCATAACATAATCTCCAAGGGATCCTGAGGCCGGGAGAATGAGATCCCTAACAGGATGAATTTAAGGGTAATGACCACTACGGATCATGAGTGTGGAATGTATCTGCGGAAAGGTATGTAAGAATTTGCATGGCCTAAAAATCCATCAAGGCTGGATGAAGTGCCCGGACAAGGGAAGACATGGGCAACGTACAGGGTTATGCCTGCCTCCCGGACACCAGTCACAGCAATTCAGAAGCATCAGAGAGATTTGGCTATATCGAGCCAGGGCATTCTTAGGAGCCTTACAATATGAACTGTAGGGCTAATGAAATTTTAAAAGAGAGAGAAACTGAGATCCTTCAGACAATTTAAATTGGCCAGCCCGGGGAACACCAACCTCTAGCAGAACTTTGGGGTGTATCGAGGATAAAACTCAAAACTATCATCAGAGCAGAGTGACACAGGAGGTGCGGAAAGGAGGAGAGGGCCAGGAAGGGGGGCTAATTTCATCTCAAACCTCTTTGGCTTCTCCAGGAAACTGCTTGTGACAAGCGGAGTGGCTGTTTAGAATGTACAGTGGAAGAAGTAAACACCTATCTTCACAATATCTTGAAGGTCACAAATAGAGACCAGGAACTTGGCCACAACAGATGTTCAGCAGGAAGAAAGTGGAGTGCAACCAGGGAACTGCAGGTGGAGGAGAGATTGGGTCAGAAAGCTTTCGTGGGAATGGTAACGAAGGGGCAAGCTGACCGTGGCTATTTTCCAAGCCCCCAGATCAGCAAAACGAAAAGCAAAAAGAGACATCAACTCCTCCATGGGGAAATGGGCATGGAAGAAATTTGGTTAACCAAAATGGTAGGGCTTAGCCAGTAGGGAGCCTGGACAAGGTGTGACGATATATTGCAGTGAAAGGTCACCTTTAGCCCCATCAGATTCCTTGTCCAGGCTGTCTATGACATTCTACTGAGCCCGGCAAACATACTCCCTCATGCTCTCTGTGTGCAGGGAGAGGCTCCCTCCAGCATCTCCTCAATAGCTGCCCCAAGGCCTTGGGTGACAGTTATTGCTGGCGCCATGACCATGTGCTCAACGTGATTGCAGATGCGGTTACAACAGCCATTCAGGCCAGTAAATACCAACCAAAGAGGAGAGCAATAAATTTCATCAGAGTTGGAGGAGAGCATCATATGCTACTGAAAGTAAGATCAAACCTGCTATCCTCGGCCTCTGATTGGCAGCTGAGTGTGGATCTGGGGAAACGGTTAAAGTTCCCTGAACACATCATCAAAACTCGACTCAGTCCAGACATGATTATTTTCTCCAACACCAAGTAGTTGATAATGTGGGAGATCACCATGCCTTGGGAAGAGTTCATGGTATTGGCTCACTAAATACCAACAACTAGTGGAGCAGGCACAGAACATCACTGAAGACACATCCCGACACATCCAGAAGATGTATCAAACTATTTTTGGTTTTACAATAGATTCACATTTTTTAAAACTATTTAACATAGGAAACTATGATTTAAACCATTGATTTTTGTCTTCACTTTATCAAAGATTTTGTAAAGGATGTAATTCTTACCTTGGAATAAAAACAATATTTTTTAAATGAATAGAATTTATATTGATACAGATTTCTGAATTGCACACAATATTACATACATCCAAAATGTGAAATTACCTTCAAGAAAGTGGATCAATTGGTGACCGTACAGAATAAAGGAAAAATCTAAGCACAGAATAACTCTTTTGTAGAGAGGAGAAATAGTACTATGCTTTTAGTACAAGAAGCAAAATTGCTTCCTGTGTTGCACAACAATGATTTTTGTCTTCATTTCTCGAACAATCCATGGAGACACAATTGTGCATTTTTACGGGGCCGTTGAACTCAGTTTGTTGATTTCATTCTCTGTGCCATTAACTATTAGGCCACCCACACCTCCACTATATTTTTTGTAAATAGCCAAAGCAGTTTTTTTAAATTTTGGATATAAATAATGACTTCATTCTCAGAACTTAGAAATATCTCCACCCCAGCTTTAAAAATGATGATTAACATACAAATATAAAGTGTACACTGTTTAAACAAAAGTCAACTTAAATCATGATAGACATTAACTGACATTAGATTGTTAAATATATCATGAACTTTTATCTTGTACATTGTTAAATATATCACAAACTTTTATCTTTAAAATATAGCAGAACATTTATCTTTAATGGTGAATATATCACAAATTATCTTCTTTTTCACAAAAATGTTAAAAGTTCTTCCCTACACAAACAAATAGTTTCACTTTTTAAATCCATAACATTTGATATATTTTATTTATTACAGTAGTCTGTCTCCTTTGCAAAAGCAGATAAATTGTGGGTGTGTACTAACAGATTTACCACTCTTTATTCTTTTACTTGTTAAATCATTTTCTAACCATTCTTTTCTTGCAAATCCTAGATGTTGCTTATTGTTTGACCAAAACTACTACTCTATTAACTGAAATTCTTTTAAAGATTTTAATATGTATATTTTTCTGCCAGGAAACCAATTTTAAAATCGTTTGCCTGAATTCAGATGAACTAACATTGAATAATTAGCTTTTTGATGAATCCGTTGAACAAATGTAAAGATGGAATTATCTCTTATGCATTTCATTTGCTATCTCCTCTTTTTAATGAGCTGAAAGGATTTGATAGGATGTTAAAAATTGCAAATAACACATGAGCCTACCATTTAATAATAACTTTTCTTCATTTACAGATATTGACTGCAGTAGAGAGCAAATAAACCCATCTGATGACCATGCATAAATATCAAGGCATATTATTTTTGTAAAGTTAATGTCTTTTAAAAATCATTCTTTTTTTTCAAGATATCCTTGAAAACAAATTTTAAAGAACAATTGCATTTTCACAAAGCATACCTCTAAATACATAACTACTACAGACAAACCATAGTCTTGTGTTATGTGGAGATCAGCCTTTTCACAGAATCCAAATATATAAACAAACATGCAAACCTACACTTGAGCAAAACCTTATTCCTGTTATGTGTGCAAATCATCATTTTATAGGATGTACATTTAAAATCACATATTCAAAAATACACTAGTGAGAAGCCATTTACATGTGAAATGTGCAGAACTGCATTTAACTCATAGTTCACATTTGAAATTACACATGGAAACACACACTGGAGAGAAACCATATTCCTGTAAAATGTGCACATCAGCATTTTCACACAGTTCACATTTGAAAATACACATGCGAACACACACTGGAGAGAAGCCATTTTCTTGTGAAGTGTGTGGGTCTGCATTTGCAAGAATTTCACATTTAAAAATACACATGCGAACTCACACTGGAGAGAAACCATTTACTTGTGAAGTTTGTGGATATGGATTTTCAGAGAAATCAAATTTAAAAGGACACATTCGAACACACACTGGAGAAAAACCATATTCTTGTGAAGTTTGTGGGACTGCTTTTTCACAGAAACCACATTTAAAGAGACATATGCAAACACACACTGGAGAGAAACCTTATTCTTGTAAAATATGTGGATCAGCATTTGCAGATAGTTCATATTTAAAAAGTCATATGCAAAAACACACTGGGGAGAAATCATTTACCTGTGAAGTGTGTGAATCTGCTTTTTCAGTAAAATCACATTTTAAAATACACCTGCGAACACACACTGGAGAGAAACCATATTCTTGTGAAATCTGCACTTCAGCATTTGCTCGTAATTCACACTTAAAGAGACATATGCTAACACACACTGGAGAGAAACCATATTCCTGTGAAGTGTGTGGATCTGCATTTTCACTGAATTCAAATTTAAAAGATCACATGCGAACACACACTGGAGAGAAACCATATTCTTGTGAAATATGCACCTCAGCATTTTCTCATAGTTCACATTTAAAAAAACACATGCTAACACACACTGGAGACAAACCATATTCTTGTGAAGTATGTGGGTCAGCATTTGCATGTATATCAGTTTTAAAGAGACATATGCGAACACACACTGGTGAGAAACCATATTCTTGTGAAATGTGCACATTAGCATTTTCAGATAGTTCAACTTTAAGAAGACACATACAAACTCACACTGGGGAGAAACCATTTATTTGTGAAGTGTGTGACTCTGCATACCCAATGAAATCCGAATTAAAAAGACACATGCAAACACACACTGGGGAGAAACCATATTCTTGTGAAGTGTGTGCATCTGCATTTGCAAGAATATCGCATTTAAAGGAACATATGCGAACTCACTCTGGAGAGAAACCTTATTTTTGTGAAATATGTGGATCAGCATTTTCAGCTAATTCTTCTTTAAAAAGACACATGCAAACACATACTGGAGAGAAACCATATTCTTGTAAAATATGTGGATCAGCATTTTCAAGGAGTTTACATTTAAAAAAACACATGCAAACACACTGAGGAAAATTTAGAATGCATATGCAAATACAAACTGTTATATACTGGAGAGAAACCATATTCTTATGAATATGTGGTCTCCATTTGCACAGGTGCCAGACTATATTCTTGTAATGTGTATGGACCTGTATTTTCTCAGGATTCTAATTTTAAAAGACGTAGGTACGGGTCTTGTCTGAAGAGTATCCTGCCATTTTGAATATCTCAAGAAACAGTTGGTGGCTTTGATCTAATTTGGCAACCCATCAGAAGGGACCTTACTACACATTCATGTGGGGTTACTCAGATGCCATTGAGTAAGCTTGTGCATTGTGTGACCGTTCCATTCACAATGACCGAGCAAATCTTTCCTTACATTCTCTGCAGGGATTTTTGGTAAAACATTGCATCACCCAAGTCTGTCAAAAACCCTACAGTCCAGATTTGGAGGTGAAAGAGTTGCTGACATTAGTGCTAGTTACTAAACGTTTTACTTTATTTCCTATGTTATGGACTGAAAGTACATAACCTGCTTTTCAGTTTGGCTAAGGTTTTGAAGATCTACTTTCCAAATTTTCTTGTTTTTCCTCTTTATATAAAATTGTGAAAACATGTTAATATTACTGTCTTGTGTTTTTTATCAATTTTTCTTTTCAGTTCACAAACACACTTATTTTTCTAATTCCTATTATTCTGTTTCTGCAAATGTTTACCTTGGCATCTCAATCCACAGATAATGATATGTTTAATGGATAATAATACAACACTGAGAACTTTTTGTCTCTGAGTATTATAATAAATAGTTTATTTTAACAGAGAAGATAAGTGAGGATTATCATATTTTTGGTTAGTTCAGACTAATTTCCTTGTCATTGTTGTTTTATTGCTACTAATCAGGAGAGAACAAACCATTAATTAGGGGTTCCAAAAATATAACCCCAAAAAATGGGATTGTCGTTGAGGTTCACCCAGTTCACTGGAAGATTGATTGTTTTGTTTAATGGCACATCAACCCTTGGTGGGTCATTTAGTACTGAATTCAGTCTCCATTTGAATACACTTTTTGTAATAGATTGATTTGTTTAGCAGCATATCAACCCTTCATGGGTCATATAATGCCGAAATCAGTTTGAAATTCCCAAAGAATAGAGTCTTGTGACTTTGGTGAAAAAACAGGTGGCTCCTGTTTGGGGCTCTTATCCCTCTACAGGGGATGCAGTCAGTGTATTCTATGCCCCAGCCGACAGGGCCAAGTTCACTGGAGAGGACCATTCAAAGAATATGCAAGCACAGACATCTAATGTGACATGTATGTTAGAGGATGCGCATGCCTTCTTGGAGCACAGTTCAAAATTTGAAAACATGAAGGAAAGCCAAAGAGTACAGCGGCCAAAACATTGCATTAAAAAAAGAACAAAGATGAGGAAAATAGTCTGACTAAACAAAAATGTTATGATTAAAACACCTTGTCTCAAAAATTCAGACAAGAAGTGATAAGTATAATTTGTTTAGTATCAAAATTGTTGAGGTTCTTTCTTATATGATTTAACATAAACTTGTTAAATCCTTTGTATAAAAATAAAACCTTTTTCACAAAAAGCTGTATTTCTAATTCAGGAAAATCAAATAATTTCTCCAAGTCTTTTTCAAGAGGGAAAGCATATGACTAGATGTGTATTTTAATTTTTCAGCTTTTAATAGAGATTTTTGGTGTCATATTAAATTGAAATCTGTTCAACATCCGTCTACATATAGGAAGGAAATAAAGATCTTCATTCTTAAGTGCTTTATGCTTTTATCTAACTATACAAACACATACTTGGAAGAAACCACCCAACATTTCTTAAACACTTCACACAATACAAGTTTCAACCTAGAAGTTCAGGGAATTTGATCATGTGAAGAAGGACTACTATAGATAAATACAGAGTTGACCTAATGGTTAACAGAAAAATGGAATCGCCGAACTGTGTTTATATAGATTACTGCTCACAAAGGGTAGCAGCAAAATCCATAAAACATTCGGTTTGTGTGCATGCTGTTCAAATTCCCCAAACTTTTGAATAGCACCTTGTATACTTTCCTTTTAAATGTCACAGTTATTCAAAACCCAATTTCTCATGGATAATATTTCCACAATTCTCACTGATTTTAAAGCAAGAGTTATTTTCATTTTTTTTATTTTTCAAACAATAGTGTTTAAATCATTGTAAAGAGTTTAGTTTGGACTAAGTTTTTCTTGTTTTGTTTTATTCTATCATTTTGGTTGCATACCCTCCTGCCTTCCTCAAGTGTCTGTTGTATTCTAAAATGTTGAATCTTTCACTGAAGAGGCATGCACCCCCCCCTCTCATACATGTCACATTCTGCGCTTGTGTCTGTGTGTTTTTGGGATTGTCTTCTCCTGACCTATGTGCTGAACCCATTGAATTTCTCCAATGCTTCCATATTTTGGGTCATGCTTCTGGAACCTCAAATCAATTGTTTTTCCATCCTGATTATTGGCTCCCACAATCTATTAATGCCTATGTTTGATCTACAGATTGAGTGGTCTAAGCACAGTATGTGTGCAGATTCCTTCAACCTTCTTATTCCCCAATGCTGTTCCCTGTCTATTATTTTGACTTTATTATATAATGGTTGCTGTACCCGCCTCTCCCTCCACGCATGGTCAGCCATACCTGATTTTAAAGTGTCTTCCCAGATTTCAGCTTATTTGTGTCCCTCAAGTCTAAATTTGTTTTTTTATTCTCTGCCACAATTGCATTTGATAGCTGACTGGAAGGTTTACAACTTAAGGTCATTGAATTGATACTATTTCTTGTTTTTTTTTATAGAAACCCTATGAGTGACAACAAGCTCAATGTATACCGGGAAGCCACTGCAGTCGACCCAACTCTACAAACACTCATAGAATACAAAAAAGTGAATGGCCCCCACAAAGAAAAAATCCCCTCTTCTATTCAACCGTTTGTTTCTATTCGCGATGAAATTTCATCGTACAAGGACGTGTACTCAAAGGTACAAAGATTATCGTTCCTAATACTCTGCATAGGGGTGTCCTACAGAAAATCCATACCAGACATTTAGGCATTGAAAAATGCATAGCACGAGCCAAAGAATGTGTATACTGGCCGGGCATAAATGCTCAGACCAAGGACATGGTCAGCACATGTTCAACATGCATTGATCACTGAAATCAACAACCAGCCGAACCTGTAACTTACAGGTTCGGCTGGTGTACAGTGTAAGTGTAAACAATCATGAAATTCCTGTCAGTGTCACACCATGGACAAAAGTAGGTACAGATATATTTCATCTATACCATGAATGAATCATATCTTATAATTGTGGACTACACCACAAGATATTTTGACGTACATCAATTACAAAGCTGTGAATCAAATACAGTCATTAAAAATTTGAAGAACACTTTTTTTGCCAAATTCGGTATCCCTCAGATCGTTGTGAGTGACAACGGAGCTGAATTCAAATCACAGGATTTTCGGAATAAATGTGGGTCTTATATCAATTTTGATATGTCTAAGAAAGAGATTTCGATGTCAAAGCGTTAGTTTAACAAATTTTAATTAATAATGAAATTTTAAAGAATTTGTGGCGTTTCGATGCTATGTTTTAGTACGTTTGCCATTTTTTTTTTTTTTCTGAGAAAATAGACAGATTTTTCAATGTCCTTCCAGAATGAAGTAACTGATTTAATTAAAATGAGAATTATTCAGAATTTGAACAAAAATCTAAAAGCGTAAAAATCCATTTTATGTTGACTTGAAAGTAAATAAAACAAAACTAAACTATCCATCTTTTAATGCATGGGACCGATTGTTGTTCAACACCGTTTATTGATTTTATTTCTGCTTTTTAATCAGATGAAACATTTTCTCGAAAATGATTAGACCATTGCATCGTGTTTTTCTGTTTCTTAAAACTGGTTTCTTTGTGGCGTTCTTTTCAAATTCAACGTTATTACTATGAATTTAACGAACAATTCACAGAGATTGTGTTGACTGAGAAATCCTAACAAGCCGACACCGAATTCAGAAAACAAAAACATGAAACCAAAAGAGCCAATTATATCGTCTTTTTATCTTTTTTATATTGAAGGTAAGAAGAAAAATACGACTAATAATATTTAATATTCACCAAATTTAGAGAACAATTACATTGTATTTATTTAGACACAACACCTTTAGTTCTGTTTCAAGCGAAAAAAATGGATTGTTTTGTTGTTTTTGCCAATTTTTCCCTTCTGCTTTTTTTCATTATCGGCAGCATTTAATTTTGTTTTCAGTCTCTAGTTCAAATTGACACAGAGGTTATTATGTTTTGAATAAACAACTGTAAATCGGGGAAAATTAAATAATTTATACATATACGAATCTTTTAGAAAAGGTCAATAGATGTATATGAGTGGTTACTGTCTGCGCATGATAAGTGCCCGACGCACTTTTGAAGCTTGGACATTCTGAATTGTTATTCATCATAGAGAGTTCTCACTGTTCAAGCTTCAAAATAAAATTTTAAAAACTGAGCATTGTAACTCTAAAAATAACGAACATATCAACTTTTAAAATAATGCGTTGGACACGTATCAAGGGCGAATCTAGGACAAATCAGCCCGGACAGTTCGGACCTGTCACTTGGACAGGTCGGCCGCGTTTCGTTTTTAAAGGCGAAAATAAAATGACTATCTACGGAATTTAAAACGAAATAGAATCAAAATATATAAATCTAATGCAATTTACAATAATAATAAGTTAATTCATGTTTGTTGTTGTTTATGTTTAGTAGTGTTTTCTGTTTTTAACTTTTTATAACTAGTTTTTGTTTATTTTCTCGAGTAATGT
>VCCN01006885.1:10187693-10207488 GCA_006491835.1 Architeuthis dux
GTAAACCAGGATTCAAAAATAAATAGGGTAAAAACCTAACCCAGAACATGAATTTATAAAAAAGAACCCATCAGAAGCAATTAACATAAAAATAAACTGATAAGTGTCCATTTATTTTTAATTTTAATTTATTCTAATTATTGGATAAGTATTGTAACACCATATTTTTATTATTAATTTTGACTAGTTTTTACCTTCATCTTAATTTTTATTTCCAATTGCGCTGTTTACTCGTTGCATTGGGATTACGGTCCGAGTCAAAATTAGTAAAAACATCAAGTGTTGAATATTGGTTGTAAGTAGTCAAGTTTAAAGGTGTAAAATCAGCCATGGGGCCCTGTGGTTGAATGGTTAGAAGCAGCCAGGCTTTACTGGACTCCCTCTAGCTAGAGGGTGTGAGTTCGATTCTCACCGTGGGCTAACTTTTTATTTCTGATTGTGCTGTTTAATCATTGCCATAGGATAATGTTCCAAGTCAAAGTTGTGATAAAAAGCAACTAAAAATTAAGAAAGATGATGGTAAAACTAGTCAAAATTAATAATAAAAATAAGTATTGCACATTAAAAATGTTAAATGTACATGAGTTTATTTAAATGTACACTGAATTAATATAACCATAGTGGTTCGCCTAATTACTTTGTCTTTTCTGTAATAATAAATACTCCTTTTTTTTTTACAGATATTCCTAACATTGTGAATCTGAATCAATGAAACTTTCATGGTGAAATCACAAAGGAAAACATGGAAGAATTTAATAAAGAAAAATGTGATCCATCTAAAATTTGTGAAAGTACTTTGTCTATGAGTTCAACATTAAAAAAACAACTGAGGAAACACACTGTTAAGAAATTATATACTTGTGAGGTATGTGGATCAGCATTTTCAAAGAATGCACGTTTGAAAATCCACATGCGAATACACACAGGGGAGAAACCTTATTCCTGTGAGGTGTGTGGATCTTCTTTTTCACAGAAGTCTCATTTGGTACAACACTTCCGAACGCACACTGGAGAGAAACCATATTCTTGTGAACAGTGTAGATCTTCTTTTTCAATGCGGTCATCTTTGGTGCAACATATGCAAACACACACTGGAGAAAAACCATATTCTTGTGATGTGTGTGGATTTTCCTTTTCACGGAATTTTGACTTAGGGAATCATATGCGAACGCATACTGGAAAGAAACCATATTCTTGTGATGTGTGTGGATTTTCTTTTTCACGAAAGTCAGATTTGACAGTACATATGCGAACACATACTGGAGAAAAACCTTATTCTTGTGATGTGTGCGGATCTGGTTTTTTACGTAAGTCAGACTTGGTGATACATATGCGGATACACACTGGAAATAAACCATATTCTTGTGAAGTGTGTGGCTTTTCTTTTTCACAGAAAGCAAATTTGGTGCGACACATTCGAATACACACTGGAGAGAAACCTTTCTCTTGTAAAGTTTGTGAATCTTCTTTTTCACAGAAGTATGATTTGGAGAAACATATGCGAATACACACTGGAAAGAAACCATTTACATGTGATGTGTGTGGATCTACCTTTTCACAGAAATCAAATATGAGTGTACATATGCGAACACATACTAGAGAGAAACCATATTCTTGTGATGTGTGTGGATCTGCTTTTTCACAAAATTCCCATTTGGAAGTACATATGCGAACACATACTGGTGAGAAACCATATCCTTGTCAACAGTGTGGATCTGCTTTTTCAGACTTGTCATCTTTGAAAAGGCATATTTGCACACACACCGGACAGATATTACATTCTTGTGAAGTGTGTAGCTCTTCTTTTTCATGTAAGTCATCATTGGTGGTACATATGCGAATTCACACTGGTGAGAAGCCATATTCTTGTGAAAATTGTGAATCTGCATTTAGAACCCGGTCAAAATTGAATCAACATATGCAAAGACACCTTGTAGAAAAAATATATTCTTAAGAAGTCTGTGATATATTTTAAAACAATTTATCAACATAATAAATATAAATAAATACCTCATATAGAAAGCATCATTTGTTTTTAGAAACTGGGCTGAACTCCTCAGTAAGGTGGTATCTTTGAAATATTATACTTGCAAATTTAATTTTTTAAAGAATGCTTTTGTACATTTTAACAATGTATAAGAAGTTAGTTTCAGTGCTGTTATGAAATGTGTGATTATGTATTTATTTTAAAGGAAGAAAATGGTTGCTGTATTTTCTCATGTTTTACACGTCCAAAAGATTTTGAGGAAAAAGGCATAATTATTTATTACTGGTCTGAGGGAAGCAAAAATGGCTATTGACAAAGATTTCTGTACAATTTTTCAAGTCTTTTTTCTTCTTCACATCGTTGTCTAATGGAAATGTTTTTGTTTATTTGTTCAAGACATTCCCCTGTCATTGGTATCAGAAATAAACCATCAAATGATTTCAAGTGAGATAATGTTACAAATGTTATTCCACCATTAGAATTTTCAGATTTACCCAAATCAATGACAGCTCTTTCTAGTGTTAATCCTTGGCTTTTGTGGATAGTCATTATAATAAAACAATCAAATATTTATATATACTTGTGAAAGACATCTCTTCAATATGGGAGACTTAAGAAAAAATCTTGTCTGAGAGTAAGAGAGCGATTAATCTGACCTCTTTTGTCCTCTCTCTCCATGCCATACTAAATTTCAATAATCAGCCAGGTGCTGCTGATTGAAACAAAAATGTGATCTCAAGCTAAAAAAGTGTATGTCTTTTGATCGTCATCTTAGTCGCCCTTGAGGGGATTTATTCTGTCCCTTTCATGAACACCTTCACACCATGATCACATAAATTCCTCTGGCATTTGCACTTTTTTGTAAAACGTTTAAAAATTTGATTCCAGATGCTCCTCATTTTGTTAAGTAATTGGCAGGTTGGATTTTTCCTGGGCACCATTTAACCGAGACACATTTCTTATGCTGCATTTCACAAAGTGCAGCAATGTCAATCCCTAAACGCATGTCATCAACAAGTTTAGTTGACTATAATGCTTTGACAATACTTTTGTTGTCACTTGGCTTCAATGCATTGATATCAGCAAATAATTCCCTGTAGTAGATTGTATCCTCCAAACCTTCCAATAGAGCCAATCCCTCAGCCACTATTGTAGATCGCATTACACTCTTGATTTTTTAGCCTGCCAAGTTACGGGGCAGCAGTTTCTGGAAACCAATATAACGAAAGTCCCCATTTTCAATTTTTCTGGTAGCGCATTTGAAAGAAACAACTTTCCATACATAATTAAAATTAAATCTCCCTTATTTATATATACGATTTGTTATTAAAAAAAAATTAAAAACTATTAAAACTAAAAAGATATGAATGTTTTGAAACCCAAGTTTTTTAATTTATTTTTAACTTTAAATTATTCTAATTATTAGATGAAGTAGTATAACACTATTATTAATTTTGACTAGTTTCCAATCACGCTATTTACTTGTTGGCATAAAATTACGGTCCAAAGTTAAAAGGTTGTAATAAAAGGTGACTAAAAATTAAGATGAAGATAAAAACTAATCATTAATAATAATAGTGTCTCACAAGTGTTTTAATATTTTTAGATTTGGTTGTTAAATACATGTCTTTAATGTTATTTAAAAAAAGGTAATCTTAGTTGCTTTTCTTTGAATCCCAAGTATTGTTGGCATATTCCATAAAATGCAAATTTAGTCCATGAGCCAAGAGCAAAAAAATAACTTATTTGTACCACCTGAGGTGGCAAAATCTAGTAATGATTTTTGTAATCTTCCATCTGTGGGGGACCTATTCTGATAGGATAGCCTTTGCGGAGTGGTAGCTTAGTGGTAGATACCATGACCTTTATACCTATACCCTGGCATCCAGACAACAAAAATGTCTGTCCACACAATATTTCCCAAAGTTCTCAATGAAATTTTGTGGAAGGGTACGAAAGAAGTGCTTAAATTTTAGTGCGATCCATGCACAATTACCTCCCCTACATCGTGGTTATATGTCGACAACACATAATATAGCCAAACTTTCATGTCTGTCCTAACGATATATCCCAAACTTCCCAATGAATTTCTATGAAATGTTGTAGAAGTGTAGACAATAGGCTAAGAGCGAGTATTTTGGGGCGGATCCATGGACAATTATCTCCTCTACGTCCTAGCTAACTGTTGACAAACAAAAATATCTCCAAAAGTTTTCTGTCTGTCCCCACGATATCTCTGAAAGTTCTCAATGAATTCCAATGAAATTTTAAATATTCTCACCGGTTCTCTAGCCCTGCATGAACATCTACAACGTTCATCATCTTCAAGTAGAAACAAAAGAGGCAAAGAAAATCTAATTGAGTCAAATAATTTTCATCTACTTAGATTTCATACATTTCTCCATTTTTTAAAAATTTTTGTTAGATGGAGTATTATAAATCATTATTAAAACTGCCAGTGAATCTATTTTAATTCCATTGGACAGTTGACATTGCATCGAACATTACGACTACTGAAGCCTCTCTAAGAGATTCAATTTGATTGGTTCAATTTGAAACTATGTTTGACCAATCAAAAATAATTTAATAATACTCACGCCTACAAAACGCTTACAAGATATTCACGTTCTAACAGTTAAGATGTTGAAAATGGCCTAATCAGAAGACATACGCAAGATGGAACTACGTTCATAAAACCATTAATTTTAAAATTTTACATCTTTTTAAAGTTTTGAAGTTTTAGAATTTTAATATTTATAACATCTAGAACACTGAAATTGAAAATATTTTTCAATGTTTTACATTTTCATAGTTTATTGTTCATTATTATTTAAATTATTATGACTACTTTTTACCTTCATCTTAAATTTTATTAGTTGTTTTTATCGCAACTTTTGCTCAGACCAATTACCCTTCGGCAGTGAGCAAATAGCATTGATCGGAAATAATAATAATACAGAATAAGCCTCAGGTGGGACTCAAACCCACATCCCCTAGCCAGGGGAAGCACCATTTAGCCCAGTCAGCTTTACCAATTACACCACCAAGCCTAAAAGTTGCAATAAAAACAACTAATAAAATTTAAGATCAAGGTAAAAAGTAGTCATAAAAATGTAAATAATAATGATTTATAATACTTCCTCTAACAAAAATTAAAAAATGGAGAAATGTATTAAATACTGTAACTACCAGAAATGTAAACAAACAATTGGAAAGAAGGATAGGTTTATGGGTGTTATTTCAAGCTTCTGCTCCCAGTTAAGGCTCAGTGGCAACTAATATTATATGAGCAACTAATAAAATTTAAGATGAAAGTAAAAAGTAGTCATGAAAATTTAAATAATAATTACTTATATTTCACTTCTGAATGTTTGCAAATAAATAAGATCAGGCAAAGGCTAAAGTGGAATTAAATAATGGATTAAATAGATAACTATTGAAAAGTTTTAAAATTTTTACTTTAATCATAACAAGGGAAATTCTTCCATTTTGTCAGCATTTTGGAGGATTTTTCCAACGTCACTAATCACAGTATTTAACTCATAAACTGCAAGTGACTGAAATTTCAGTCATTGCAGTTCTATGGCTCAACTGCAAATAACTGAATAACTGCTTGTTTCTATGTTTCTCTGTTTGAAACTTCAAGTGGAAGGTTCCACTGTTTACAGAGAAAACAAACTGTTCAGCTTATTTTGCGCCACCCTGTACTCTATATTCTACAAGCTTCTTTGTGAGATGGAAGGTGTTCAGGTTTTGGATGGAGAGATCCCATTCCAGTAAATCCAATGTCTTCAAATGTGCATTGATTCTATTCTCGTAGAAGATCAACTTGCACCAGTATTTGAAGTATTTGAAGAAACAGCTTTACCACATTAATGGACAAAATACACATTTGGAAAACCCAACGATGATCTGACCGTAGCTGGTCTGTGGTCTTGAATATAAGGACATGAGTGGCATTAATCATTGATCTACAGTACACAGTTGGTTATTATCCACTTTTTTGAGATGAGGCGACCCTTTCTCCTAACTTTTCATTTTTTATCAGAACTCTGAGTTAAGCAAATCAAAGGCACAGTTAATCAATGGTACTAAATAACAATGTATGCAATTGCACTCAACTAATCTTGTGCCCTTTAATGTCTACTCTATTTCTTTTTGTATTCACAGCATATAAGAGAAAAAAGAAACCATTTATCTATATAATGAACAGTGTGATTTTTTTCTGTTCGTTTATCTGTCAGTAACAATGAACTCTTCCAAGGTAATAATTTTGCTGGTAAAAATATCTCCTATCAAACAATGGATTATTCCACTTAGACAATTTCAGTTACTTTTTAATAAAACTTCAGATTAAATTGATAAGATATAAACATTTACCTTTGAAGTATCCTCATCTTGTAGTCCAGTAGAATCTCAGGGTAACTGTGTAGTAGGGTACAAATGTGATTTTTTTTTGTTGGAAATGATAGTTTAGAGCAACCTCTGTCCCGCGGGCCAGATCCAGCCCGCAAAGTGCTTTTGACCGACCCGCAAGCAAATATCGGTATTTGGCCCAAGAACGATTTTTCTTAATTGTTGGTGTTTCACTGGTGGCAGGTTCTATGTTGTTCCAAAACAAAATGTTCCACCAACAAAACACTGTGACATAGTTTAACACCTATGTCCAGCAACTGACTGATCAGATAAAAAGAGGCTCTGATGGATCATGCTACACTGGCTGCAGGTTCCATTTCGTTCTACATTCTGGATAGGTAAGTAATTTGCAAGGAATATTTTGGACTAATCACTCCATTTCCATGTCTGCCTCGGAGTAATGCTTCCTCAGATTTGGTGGTTAAAAGGCATGCTAGACTGACAGTTCACTCCAGTCACATGAAGTGAATATATACATGTGCAGGGGCGGATCTAACCTGTTGAGCTAACTGTCTTCCAAAATGGTGGGGGGAGGGCTTTTAGGGGGTCTGGGCATGCTTCCACATAACATTTTGAAAATTATGTATCCAAGATAGGCTAAAATTGCCTTTCAGTGCATATCAGCTACTGAAATTAAGATAAATAAAAATTTTCAGAAATATTCCAAGGATCTTGAAGGTTGTCATGTGTTGAGATAAAAAGATTTAAAACTCAGAAGACACTCTGAAAAGAGTATAAATAACAAATTTGGCAAAAATTCTGAGGAGAAGTCTCAAAATGTATTGCAGAAAAAAAAAAAATGAAGCCTTTTACAGATGGAGAGTTTATCAAAGGATGTTTACTGATCTTCATTTGCATCTATCAGCTTGTCTGCAAGAATGATCGCCCGGTGAGTTGAAGAAATATCAGATGTTAAAAGTTGTTTAAGGGTTGCCTGCAATGAATTGCAATTTCTTTCAATTGCACTTGACGAGAGTGCAGACTTGAGAGGTACTCCTCAACTTGCAGTGTTTGTGTGAGGAGTAACTACAACTTTTCAAATTTATGAAGAGTTTGTTCAGTTAATTCCCATGAAGGACATGGTTACTGGAGCAGATATTTTTGAAGCATTGTTGAAAATGATGTCAGAAATGAAGCTTGATATGTCAAAGGTAATTGGCATCACAACTGATGGGGGATCGGTGATGGTGGTACTGAAAAAAGGCATGATCGCATTGGTGGAAGGAAAAATGGAAAAAATAGAAATCACACAAAAACTGTTTAAAATTCATTGCATTATCCATCAGGAGGCATTATGTGCCAAGTCTTTGAAATTAAAACATTATAAATAAATTGCATAAAGAGGTGGCAATATTTCTCCAAAGCTAAAATGAGGATGCTTCAAATTTTCGTGATGTGGATATTACATATAATTTGAATATCAGCTGGTACATGAGCTGTTTGGTCATGTTGTGGCATTTGAAAGAAAGCTGCAATTGTGGGAATGCCAGCTTCAGAAAGCAAATTTTGCACATTGTCCCATATTTAAAAAATGTAAAGAACAATATCCAGACATTTTTATGAATGTGGTGCAAGAATTGAGAAGAGAGTTTTCATCTCGTTTTGCTGATTTTTGTTTGTATGCAAATGAGTTCAAGCTGTTTGCTACTCCATTTAATGTGGAAGTGGACACTGCACCAGAAAATGTTCAAATGGAATTGATTGAGATGCAGTGTGATGACTTATTGAAATCGAAATTTAATTCTGACAATGTGTCAATGCTTGACCTTTATAGAAACTATATTCAATATAGTGGGAAGTATCCTAACTTAGTGGACCATGCAAAACAGATGGTATCATTGTTTGGCAGTACTTATCAATGTGAGCAGTTATTTTCAAAAATGTATACTAATAACCATTTGAGAACAAGATCGACTGAAGCTCATCTGGACAATGTCTTGCTCTTGGCATCAACAAGTCTGACACCCAACATCAAGAAGCTTTCAACCAACAAACAGCATCAATGTTTCCCATTGATTCAACTGTTTGCATTAAAATTAGGTAATTTACTTTTTTATTATACTTACTTTATCACCATTCAATGCATCATGATCATACTTTTTATGTTTTAAAGATTCTTTGTGTCTTTTTGATAGATTCAAAGGCCTTGATTGAAATAAATTGAGTTCTTTGATTACTAATTGTCATCCTTGGTTAAGCACAAATGATTTTCTAACATGCGTTATTCATTGATTTGAGGCAAAATATAGCTAGATGTATTTAAATGAATAATTCCCATATGTCAAGCTTTGGAGTTTTGTAATAACAAGAATTGAGTTTCTAGTTGGCAAGAAAAAGAATATGCCACTTAACCTTTTTCTTTCGTTTTTGGCTTCCATACTTTAAAATTAAAATTTAAAAAAGACCCACTATCTGAAATTATGTGATATAACTTGATGTTTTTTGAATGAATATTACTTTTATTTCACTGAACCAAGTTAAATAGCAATTGACAAAAACAAGTTATTATGAATTTTATTTATTGCATCACTGAACCATGTGTCATTCGATTTGTCTATTCAAGTGTTTTTAATTAATAGTGAGATTTTGACATTGAAGGCAATAAAATCTTTTGTTTTTGTCAACTTAGAAATACAAAATTAAAATTCAAGGACAACATTTCTAAAATTTGTTGACATAAGAAGAACAGATACTACTTTGATCTTAACTAAATGCTGCAGAAGCCGCATTTCGTTCTGGACCAAAGGAATCTGATAATGCCCTGATTCTTGATCCAGATTATTTTATGACATTTATCTGGCCTGCAGTCCACTCATTAATGCGCAACCCAGCCTGCAGGGGGATAATCTTGTATCAGTTATTCTTCCTAATCAATTCGTCCTTGAGATGTCGCTTGTCGGGCTCTTACACGGAACCAGCAAAACAATCACACTGCTCATTATGTTGATAGATTTTAATATTTTATTAATGTTTACACATTTGTCAGCCATAGAAAAAAGAGATTATGGAGCTCCTGATAGTTTAGAACGGCCTTTCTAAACCAGGGTTCTGTGAGAGATTCTGCAAAAATGTTATAAATGCATGAAAAAAGCACCTGACTTTTGTTTCATTTGAGTTTTTTTTATACAACAAGTAGAGGTCCCTTTTTTGATGATATTTGACACTAGAAGCGCCAGAATTCTTACCAACTGAAAAAGACCAGCTGTAATTTTTTGCACCAAAATGAACAAATATGTAGAAAACTATCTTCTTGTATACTGTAAAATATTGATACTTTTATATTATAATACATATAAATTGTTGATCACACTGATGTGTCGTTTGCTGTACATATATTGTTTTTATGTAGAAGTTCCTCGAGAGGGTTCCTACGATCTAAAAAGGCTGATTTAGAATTAATGATTCTGTTTAGAAAATGGTAAAGGAGTTGTATTCATCGGTTTTCCAAGTTATTTTCTCCTCCATCTATTTTGGTTTTGTTCTAGTCTGAATTTTGTTAGACAGATTGTTTTAATCATTGCATGTGCTTTAGCCAGATTGCTTTCCTCTTCTTCATCTGCTCAGTTTTTTATAATGTTTCGGCCGTATACCCACCGGCCTTCTTTGGATGTTCTTTGTTCTGGAATGTGGAAACTAGTTCCTGTGACACATTCCAGAACAAACAACACCCAAAAAGGGCTGGTGGGTACACGGCCGAAACGTTGTGAAAAAAATTAGCTGATTAAACTACGTACAATATTTTGGTTTTGTTTTCTTTTTGTTGTTATGACAGCAGAAAAAACCTCTGTGAGTTCTTTTGTTGAAATGAAAACAAGCCTACCAGTTTGATTTTCTTTTAATCTGAGCAAAATTTGATCTAAAAGTTTTATTCACATTTTGTTTCTCTCAATTCATGGTAGCTGGGGGGAGAAGGGATGGATTCATGCATTTTTCAAGGGCACTTGTGCGAAGTGAAGATAACTTGCCCTAACTGGAGTTTGAACTTGGGTCACTGATTCCATTGTCCGTGCCATTACTGACTACGCCAATTGCACCTTAAAAGACATATTATGTGTATAATAGATGGATCAGAAGTATTTTGTAGCTTGATCTAACTCAGTTATGATATTATGTCAAAAGGTTTATCTGATCCGACTCTACAACCATGGAGTTTCTATGGGACTTGGATCTGTATAAGACATTCCTTAACTATATGCCTTGCTTCTTTTAATTGATAAAAGTTTAAATATAGTCTGTTTTTTTACCTGTGCCCTGTTCTTTTATACTTGAAAAATACATGTTATAAATTTTAATATCAGATCAATTATAACAGGCTCACTACAATTTTAAACAAGATTAAAGCTTCCAGTCTATTTTATAGTTGTATTTGAAATATAATTTCCATTAGTGTGGAAGAAGGAAAAACAAAGAATAAAATTATATTCTATGTTGGTAAATGTGGTAAACAACAAAAAGGTTTTCCTTTTGGTGTGGTATACTTAGCCTATATGAAGACAAATATTCACCCTGAAAGATATTGTTAAAATCTCATATCCATTTTGTGTGGTATAATTAGCCTTGAAGGAAAGTAATCGTCTTAAAATAAGATACCATATATTTTGGTGAATAAGGTGACTTTTCAGATCAGACAAGACCTAAATTTCAGTCTGACTTTCATTTAGTGCATATCGGTGGTAAATGATGACCGCCAAACAACTGATAATGTGATATACCAATACAATTAATTAAATATCTTAAAAGGATTACCAGTAATAGGGTAATAACTTAATGTATTACCAGTAAATTGTTTGAATTGTCAATATGTTATCAATGAAGTATATAATGAGGTAAATATTAAACATCAAATAAAAACTTTATTTTTAAAGCTAATTGAGGTAAGAAACCACCATACAAGGAATATTTGTTAATTAATAAAGGTAAAACTGATACAGCAAAGACTATAATAAATATGAGAATTAAAAATAAGGACAACTTTTTTAAATAAATAAGAAAGCTTATCTTTGTTTTCTTTGGAAAGGACTTATTTGTATTTTCCATTTTCAAATTAGAGGAACATGAACATTTCACTTGAAGCTAAAATGTTTACAGTCTTTTCATTGAAAAAATGAATATGACATATGTGCATGTGGTCTTTGAGTTTATTGCTTATTTTAGTTATGAATTAGTCTGTTTAAACATTTAAATAACAGAATTAAACTCATGTAAAATTTAGAGACAATACTTAGTGCAAAACAAAGAGGAAAGAGCATAAGGGACAAATATGTCTCAACAAAGGAACAACAGATGAACTTAAAATAATTTCACTTATTTAGATAGAAAAAAATATGTACATTCTCATGTCTGAAATATGTAAACTAGCCCTTCTCAACCGGGGTTCTGCGGAATCCAAGGATTCCTAGATTGTTAGGGGTTCCGTGAAAGTTTTATACATGCGTGAAAAAAGAATCTGGCTTTTGCTTCATTTGAAGTTTTTTTTATATGATGAGTAGCAGTCCCTGTCTTGATATTTGATACTAGAAGTACCAGAATTTTTACTAACCGAAAAAGATGAGCAGCTGACATTTTTTACAATTGATAAAAATTTCAGACTTTTAAGGAAAAATTTGAGTTCTTACTTTTTTTATATAAATATGTAAAGTTAATGAAAAACATTAATTTTATGAAAGGTAAGCTGAGCTTATCAATATTTGACATCCATTTCAGAATTGTATATTAAATACCCTTTGGGTGGGAAAAATAGAGTATCTTAGAATATTCACCAAAATGAACAAATATGTAGAAAACTATCTTCCTGTGCACGGAATATTGATAATTACTTAGATTATAATGCATATATATGTTAACAAACTGATGTGCTGTTAGCTGTACATATAATATTTTTATGCAGAGGTTCCTTGAGATATGAAAGTTATTTCAAGGGGTTCCTCCAGTCTAAACAAATTTGAGAAAGGCTTATATAAACAAATTCAGTGGCATAAAACTTTAATCACATTAACAAAATCATAAAGAAAAACTTTACATATTTTCTTGTAAAACAACAGCTAAGATGTCATCTTGATTGCTGTTCCTTGAATATAATTTTTGAAAGTTTTCATTATTTCCTTTTAAAACAATAGCTAAAATACCATTTTGGTTGCTGTTTAAAGCACATACATATTGTTATCAATGCAGATCATTGAGCATAATGTTTGATATTCTGAAAATGCTGTAATATACATATTATTAGAATATACCTCTTATCCAATATGTGTTCGCATGTGTGTATTCAAATTTGAACTCTGCGAAAATGCAGATCCACAAACTTCACAAGAGTAAGGTTTCTCTCCAATGTGTGTTCGCATATGTGCTTTCAAATGTGAACTCTGTGAAAATGCTGTGGCACATACTTCACAAGAGTACGGTTTCTCTCCTGTGTGTGTTCGCATGTGGATTTTTAAATGTGAATTCAGTGTAAACACAGCTCTACATACCTCACAAGAGTATGGTTTCTCTCCAGTGTGTATTCGCATGTGCCCTTTTAAATTTGTTTTCTTGGAAAAATTAAATCCACACACTTCACAAGAGAAAGGTTTTTCTCCAGTATGCGTTTGCATGTGGCTTTTTAAAGTTGAAGTCCTAGAAAATTTAGAACCACACACTTCACAAGTATATGGTTTCTCCCCAGTGTGTGTTTGTATATGTTTTTTTAAAGATGCATCCTGTGAAAATGCAGATCCACATACTTTGCAAGAATATGGTTTTTCTCCAGTATGTATTCGCATGTGGATATTCAAATGTGAATTTCGTGAAAATGAAGATCCACACACATCACAAGAATACGGTTTCTCTCCAGTATGCATTCGCATGTGGATGTTCAAATGTGATTTCCGTGAAAACGCAGATCCACAAATGTCACAAGAATATGGTTTTTCTCCAGTGTGTATTCTCATGTGGATAATTAAATGTGAATTCCTTGAAAATGAAGTTCCACACACTTCACAAGAATATGGTTTATTCTCAGAGTGTGTCTGTATACATTTTTTTAAAGCTGCTTTCTGTGAAAATGTAGAGTCAGATGCTTGTGAAGAAGATGGTTTTTCATCAGTGTGTGTTTGCATATCGTTTCAAATGTGAATCCTTTGAAAATGCAGATCCAAATACAGCAGAAGTATATAGTTTCTCACCAGTATGTAATCAGTTGTGTATTTTTGAAGTTGAACTTATCAAAAAAGTAGCACCATACTCTTGACAACAAATTGGTTTCTCATCAGTGGGTGTTTTAATGTGAATATCCAATAGTGAACTTTTTACATAGGTTCACAAATTTAAAAAGAACATGGGTTCTTCCCTTTTTAAGCATTCTAAATAAGGAGTGCGAAAATGCAGAATTAACCAGCTTGCAAGAATATTGTTTCTCTCCAGTTTGTGTTTAAATATGTTTTTTCAAATATGAACTGTCTGAAAGGACAGATTCACAAATTTAGCAAGAATATAATTTCTCCCCAGTGTGCAAATGCTTTTTTCCAATGTAAATTTTTACTGTATTTTGATTGAAATGCTTTTAGTATTAAACATTTAGAAATTCAAGACCTACAAAAATCACAAATATATTTTTCCCTTGAATATTCCTTTTATGTTTTCTGATATTAAGTTAGCTTTGAAAAATTGATTTAGAATGTTCTTGAATGACGTTCTTGCAAGTACAGAGCCAAAATTATTTTCTTGTCAGTGGAGCATCTGTGAAAGAAACATACATTTTAGATAAAATATATGATACTTTTATATTACAATAAATTTATGTAATAATTCAGTTTTAAATTCTTGTACATTATTGTTTTACCTCACATTTTATTTTTTAAATTGCTGATAACTTACTCTAAATGTGTTTTTAATTGCTGTAAAACATTTGTTTCTTCATGTCTTTTATCTGATAAAAATCAAAAGTTAATTAATTATTCATTATTTTTAACATTTAGAAATTACATGATAAATCATAACCTGAAAAAAAGATTTGTTTATTTGTATTCAGTATATTTTTATTTTACAGAACTTAGGAACTCACATTATTTTGATAGATCACATACAGAACTTTTGAAACACATTTTAAGTTGGGGTGGGGCGTGCCCCCCACCCCCTTTCCCGGGCGGGTGCGATTCTCACTCATTTTCAATATTGAAACTTGACAGGTATGTTTTATTAATTAAATCTTACATCTTGTTAAAAGTGATCGTACTTTGTGTTGTATTCCTTTTTTGTGGGCTAGGAATAATGAAAATATAGGCTGACGAGGTAACACATTATTGGTGAAAACTTTGACATATTTTGTATAATCAATAAATGTTGGACTTTTCTTTCAACTTACCTTACCTTTCAGGTTTGGAATTGTAATGGTCTAATAATACCAACGGAGATATAAACAAAACAAAAACGGCAGTAAGTTGTTTTCAAGTAGTTCTTTCTCTCGGTCTGAAATGTGGTCAATTTGATTTCTCAGTCAGTTTACACAATTTCTGTATTGGTCTTTCAGTTCACAACAATAACGTTGAACCGAAAAAAATGGGCAGAATGAAACAAGAAAAACACGATACAAACCTCAGATTATCTCGGAGAAAATGTTTCGTCTGATGATAGAGCAAAACAAAAAAAAAATCTCCAGACGGTGTTAAAAATCATTCGTTCCTTCTGTAAAAATGCTTGTAGCATCTTTGAAAGCAAGGAAAAGAATTGAAAATGAAAGATTGTAAATTTATTCACAGAAAAAAAACCTTTCTAAATCAATAGTTAAAACATAAGAGAAGTTCATTGTATAACTGTATGAATAATGAATGAAACTCAAGTCAGTACTTTTGGTTAGCGATGGTCCGTAATTGAATTATTCTGTATTATTTTCCATTAGAAAATTTGGACATCATATTTGAAAGTTGCTCGAAAAATGAACTAGCGCCGAAGGAAGATTAACAAAAATAAATAAATACAGTAGACTACCGTTATTACGACACCTTCGGGGAAGAGTCGTTATAACGAACTTGCCGTTATAACGGATTGATTTTAATGAGAAACCAAAAAGTACAGACGGAAAAAAATGATTTTTTATAACTTTTTCAGTCTAATAGTAGCAATCAATGTAGGCGGCATTAAAGGATTTACTAATTTTAGATGTTAAAATAATGCACTGAAATCTTCATGTGCTGTTGCTGCAAACTAATCCCCGACAATAATCTTGCGTTGCGTGCAAGATAAAAACGTGCCGCCAAAACGCGCATGCCGCTGTAAAACGAACGAGTCCCGTTACAACGAAAGCTTACAGTAAAATGGCGATTGTGATGCGTCTGCCTTAAACGGATTCTATTTCTATTTCAGATGTAACGAAAAAACAAGTTTCCATGACAAACACGTTGACCAATGTCCTCGTTGTGCCCCAATTGCCTGAACAATCAGTCTTCCGAAAAATAATAGAATTAGAAATTAACTCCCTTGTATTCTGTACTAAAGGCACCACTACTGATCGAAATGGGTCCGCATCTTAAAAATAGAAAATGTTCGCATGTGATTTTTGGGGTTTTCAATACAAGACCTTCGTTTCCCCAGGAAATCTGTTAGTTCCTAAAAAAAATATTTTTTAAGGCGGAGGGTTCTATTTACAATGTAACTATAATGCTAAAGTGGACCCTTACTTTCCGCCATTCGTACAGAAGTATGGTTTGGATGAATTATCTTACCCTTGTTATGAATTTGTTTTAAGCATCTTTTTAAAAAATAAATATTCATTCTTGGGCTTGATTTTTAAAACATTGTTTTAAACTTCAAAAAAGATTTCTTGCTTTTTTGAATGACATTTCTAAAATAAAATTTTGTAAATAATTTTTTGTGCTTTCATTAGGGTTGGAGGCGGGGTTGCTTATGCGTACTTGTCCAAGGGAGCACACGGGTCTACCTGGGAGTATATGCACATCCCCAGGCAGGCCAGCTCGTATCCTCGGATAGATCCATGTAGGCCCCCTGAAGTAATTAAAGCACAAAAAATTACTATTTGAAAAAAATTTTAAAACCATCACAAAGGAACTAACCGAATACTTCAAAGCTGTACTCTCATATGAATGGCGGAAAGTAAGGGTCTAGTTTAGCATTGTAGTTACATTGTAAATAGAACCCTCCTAAATTTTGAAAAAGTTAACTTTTTTGAAAACTGACAAATTGCCTGAGGAAACAACATCTAATGGATTGAGAGCACAAAAATTACTCTAAAAAAAATGTTGTTTCAATTTTTTTAAGAGGCGGACCATTTTGGTCAGTAGAGCCCTAAAAAATACATTTTTCAAAATTATTAATATGTTTCAAAATAAAAAGGTAAATAAAAATCTATTTCTTGAAGTTGCCAAAAAAACCAGTGATGCCACGAGACGTTATATAAACGGCTAACTAATTTCTTTTTCTTTCTCACTTGCCATCATGAATGTAAGTGAAAGTTTGAAGTTTGTTTTTATTAAAAAAGGACTATTTTGAACATTTTAGATTTCTTCAATTCAATGTGCTCAAATCCTATCTTTGCATTTTTCATCTTTCCACGAAAACATTCCATGTTGATTGACATCCATGAACATTTTAACAGATTCAAAACATTTTTCAATTCAAAAGTTTGTTTAAAGGAACTCTTAACTACTTGTGATCATAGACAAGTGACAAAAGTCGACAAAACTTATCCACACCATATGGCAATATTTGTTGAAAATGATGTCCTATTTTTTCTTCTTGGTAAAGAAATGATAATTTTCCTAACAGATTACATTTTTAATTTTATTTTGCTTTGCCTCTTTTCAAAGAACAGGAAACCGTGTAAATTAGTAGTTTTATATTGAAATTTCAAAATATTAACAGTTGAAAATTCAAAGGAAAGCTACATCTATAAACTTGGCTATTGTTTTTTTGTCAGAAGATGTCACTAATATATGTAAAATCCAGTTAGCTTCTGTAATTTTAAGATGAGTCATTATCATTCCAAGACAGGGCCGGCTTTAACCCAATTGGGCCCAGCATCTAGAGGGGCCACACACTAGGGTAATCTACTCTAGTCTTGTCAAATATACACAACAACACATAGCAATATACAGCTAACATCACATTTCAGGTTTTTCAGAGAACAGCAACAATTCTAATTTTCTTCCAAATTCTTCAAAAGTCAGTACTGTTTATATTTTGAAAATGTGTTTTACTGTATTTGAATTAAATAATATGTTAATTAATTATGAAACAGCATAAAAATGTATTTCTCTGAAGTTTTTAAGCATACTTTTTTATTGTTTTCCATTCTACCATAGAGATATTAAGTCTATAATAAACTTTATTTTTATCTTTAAGATTCTACAGACCTTGGCTGTGAACCTGGGCCATACAAAAAAATGTTTCCAATCCCTTAGTTTGTGTCCAGCAGCATTCAGGCTTGTTTTTTGAAAATTCAAACTTTTTTAGTGATCACTGCCCAACAAAAGGCAAGAGAAGTAACTTATTCATTGATCATCCCTTTTTAAAAAAATTTTAATTGATCACCCCCAACATGGCAAAAGATGTTGGTCACATGATGGTTTCTATTGAGTGACTAAAATGTAAATATTGATGTATATTTTCTTTTATTATCATTTACTTTTATAATCAATCAGTCCATATTGTAAAATCATTAATATAAACTTTGTTCTTTTTCTACATTTCCAATTTTTCTTGACTGTAAATTTACCTTTCAACTTACAACAAAGTTTAAATATTTTAGTTGATGTGAATTTTCTGCCTTTTTTTAATCACCACTACCCACAACACTGGTTTAGGTTATTCATGTGTTCTGACATTTATATGTATCTATGTATCTATCTATGTATCCGGACTTTGCCCAGCCTTAACCATTCATAGTAGAAAGTTGAAATTTTACACACACACTCCCCTCAATGAGTATGGAAAACGATTCTTTTGTTTTTTTGAAAATTCCCTTCCAAAATGGGATTTTAGTGGGGGGGGGGTCAATATGCAATGTAAGTTTATGCTAAATTGGTCACTAGTTTGTGCCTGCTTGCTTTTTGAAAATTCAGACCTTTTTTTAGTGATCACAGCCCAACACAGCATATATGGGCGGCAGTGATTCATAATTTCCATTGGAATGCTAGTGATATTTATCATCTCTCCCATCTATATGCTATAATCATTAATATAAACATTGTTCTTTTTCTACATTTCATTTTTTTTACTGTAAATTTTCAGTATGAATTCTTGTTTGCATCTTTTTAAAAAATATGTTTTTTGCCAAGCTGTTTGACAATAAAAAGAAAATTACTATTGAATACAAAATTAAACAGGTCTGGTTAGTCACTCAATAGAAATTGTCATGTGACCAACGTCTTTTGGCAGCATGCCGTGTTGGGGATGGTCAATTGAAAAATTGAAAAAAAAGGTGATCAATGAATAAGTTACTTGTTTCACCTTTTTGTTGGACAGTGATTACTAAAAAAGTCTGAATTTTAAAAAAAAAACAAGTGTGAACATTGCCGGACATAAACTAAGGGACCAATTTAATATAAACTTCCATTGCAAATTGAACCCCCACTAAAAACCTATTGGATGTTCAAAAAACAAAAAAAAAGTAAGTGTTTAAATTTTCAGCCCTCTAGCTTCATTGGTGACTATGTGCAATACATACATACATAGCCAGCCAGACCAGCTTAAAAACTGAAGAAACCTATGTTTTGGTTGACGGTTTCTAATTACTATTTAATTCAAAATTAAACTAGCATTCCAAGGGAAATTATGAAACACTGCCACCCTTACATGCTGTGTTGGAGGTGGTCAATTAAAAAGTTGGAAAAAGGGGTGATCAATGAATAAGTTACTACTCACACCTTTTGTTGGGCTGTGATCACTAAAAAAGGTCTGAATTTTCAAAAAACAAGTGGGCACAAACTAGTGATCCATTTAGCATAAACTTACATTTTTAGGGAGCAATTTTCAAAAAACAACAAAAACATTTTCCCTACTTATTGAGGGGAGTGTTTGTGCAAAATTCTAAGTTTCTACTATGAACGGTTAGGGCTGGGCAGTCCAGATATACAGATAGATACATATAAATGTCAGAACACATGAATAACCTAAACCCAGCAATAAATCAGTGTTGTGAGTAGTGGTGATTAATTATTGTCCAAGCATTGATATCAGGTTGCAATTTCACTGATGAAGAGCCTGTAAAAATAATTTTCTTATCTATAATTGGTACAGTCACAGTTGCTGAGTTTAAAACCTTTTCTTTATTGCTTTCAATTATTGTTATTACATGACAATTCTTTCAGATTAGTTTTCTCATCTTTGTGTTTTTTATGCTAAAACAATAGTTACGGAAACTCAGTGCCATATTAACCATCTTTTGGCAGCATGCTGTGT
>VCCN01006885.1:10214877-10227421 GCA_006491835.1 Architeuthis dux
AAAAATAAAAAGTACTCATATTTTCTTATAGTAGTACTTAAAAATAAAAAAAAATGACAGTAATTTAGTCAATCTTTATCTCATTTCATTTTCCACTGTATAAACTGTAACATTATTTATGGTCTTAATTTACCCTGCTCAGAGTGAATATTTACAATGTTCACTGCAGAGATATTGCCATTCCCAAACAATCTACTCTATGTACAGTACCTGTACTACAAATCTGATATCCAGAAAGTTTTGAATTCCAAAGGGTTTGGATAAGAGATTGTGTACTTGTAATTGCAAATAATGCATGAGCATATAATTTAATAATGTTTTCTTCATTCACAGATACCAATTGCAGTGGAGAACAAAAATGAACACACCAGATGACCATATGTAAATATTGTATAGAGAAACTGTAACCACCAATTCAATGTTGAATATAAAAAATATGTAATCAAGCTTAATTTGTGAAGTTGATGTTCTAGTGGATAAAAAATTGAAAATATCTCTGGGAGGAAAACAATATTCTTGTAAAAATGTGCTGATTTGCATTTTAGAGTGTTTATAAATAAAAAGATATTTGCACAAACACACTAAAGATAAACTCTATTTGTGCACAGTGTGTCAAGATGTCAGTTGAAAGAAGTTCTCATTTACAGATACATGAGGAAACAGACATTGGTGAGAAACCATATTCTCATAAGATGTGTGGATATGCATTTTCATGGAGTTCAACTTTTAAAACACATATTCAAACACACACTAGAGAGAAATCATATTCTTGTCAAGTGTGTGGATCTGCATTTGCACTCAATTCCCATTTAAAAAGACACTTGAGAATTCACACTGGAGAGAAGCCATATTCATGTGAAGAGTGTGGGTTGTCATTTTCGCAGAATTCAACTTTAAAAAGACACTCACGAATACACACTGGGGAAAAACCATACTTTTGTGAAGTATGTGGACTGGCATTTTCTCGGAGTTCAAATTTAAAAATACATATACAAACACACACTGGGGAAAAACCACATTCTTGTGATGTGTGTGGATCAGCATTTTCACAGAGTTCAGATTTTAAAAAACACATGAGAACACATACTGGCGAGAAACCATATTCTTGTGATGTATGTGAATCAGCATTTTCACAAAGTTCAGCTTTAAAAAGTCACATGCGAACACACACTGGGGAGAAGCCTTATTTATGTGAAGTGTGTGGATCAGCATTTTCACGGAGTTCAACTTTAAAAATACACATACAAACACACACTGGAGAGAAGCCATACTCTTGTAAAGTATGATAGACAAACTTTTTATTAATTTCACATTTGAAGACATATGCAAGAAGTCACTGGCAAAAAACATTCTTGTGGATCAACTTTTTGAAACTGCCCAGTTTTAAAGACAAACATGTGAACAAGTGCTGGGAAGAAACCATATTCTTGTGGATCAGAATGTTTGCAGAGTCCCATCTTAAAAAGCACACTGGATAGAAATTATATTATTGTGCATTTGGGGATTTATGCAGAGTTCCCATTTAAAAATGCACATACACCCAAGAGAATTGGTATGCAGGCACATCCTACAAGTTAATGACATTCATTTCAAGTATTTTATTTTCCTGTGAATTGGAAGGAAAATGCATATGAATGCTTGCAAGAAAGTATATTGATATAAAATATATAAATTTGCATAGGCATGGACTTTTTATTTAATAATACACTTTGAAATGTTCACTGAAGAAAAATTGTCTTCTGAAAAAAAGTTTAGTTGTCTTATATTTTGTTATGAAGTGACTTATGCAAGCACAAAATAATTTATGTTTTTTAAGAAGTGTGTGATTTCTTATTTGAAGACATTTCATGTTTCTATTCAAATATCTTCCTTTTTCTTACCTAATATGTATACCAGTATGTTTAAAATATTGGGGTCTTTTTTGTTATTCCGACCAAAAACTAATGTTCATAATTATAAAGTAAGGAAGCCTAAAAAGAAAGAAAAAGATTAAATTGCATTTTCTTTTTCTCACTGAAAAAGATCCAACCATGAAAACCCTAACCGCTAAGCCTGGGTGCAGGGGACTAATGAAATAAACTTATCATATCAATTCCCACTGGTTATGAAAATTTTGGTCTGTTTGGGACTAACAAAAAATCCTGAAAATGCTATGCCCTATATTGCTAATTTTTTCTTATTTCAAACTTTTGACAGCATAAGTTTCCTCTTTAGGCAAAGCTGCAAAAATCTAACAACTAGACAGATCTTGAACCCAACTAAAAAGACATACAAGATTGACCGTTTGGGGAAAAGGTTGAAATGTTTTGATTCTCCAAGATCAAATTGCTGTTAAAATGTAACCCCAAACTAACACCACATATTGAGTTTCTAGTCGCTGAGAAAAAGAAAATGCATCATTTTTTCTTTTTAGGTTTCCATACTTTAAAATTATGGGCATTAACTTTCAGAGGAGACTCATGAAAAAGTCCCAAAATTTGATCATATGTGTTAATCCCAGTCTTTGATGGAGTATGGGAAAGATGGAGAGAGAGAAAGAATATTGCTTCAACCACACAGTGGAGATGGAAAAGTATGGCCTTAGACATCTCATGGTAAGCTGCTGCTATGGAGCTCACTAACACATTGGTTTAAAACTTCAACGTGAATGACATAATTGAAATATAAACTCTTCTGCTAGGCCAATGAAATATGAAATCTTTAGTTCATCTTTATCCAATTAGATTACAACCTTATGAGTTTCAAGCAGGGACTGTAAATAGGAAACTTGAGAATTTAATTTTTAATTTTTATGACTACTTTTTACCTTAATCTTAATTTATTAGGTTTCTTATTGCAACTTTTTCTCAGATCAATTAACCTTCGGCAGTAAGCAAATAGAGTTGATCAGAAAATAAAAAATAAGCCATAGGCAGGATACCAAACCACACCCTTTTATCGGTCAGAGCAAAAGTTGCAATAAAAAAAGCAACTAATGAATTGAGATTACGGTAAAAAGTAGTCATAAAAAATAAAAATAATGATTCATAATACTTGAGAATTTTATTACACAAATAGAATGCTGATAAAGCCCTATCTAAATTGAAAAATCAGCTACTTCCTCCAGTAATACCTGTCTCCTTTCTGTCTTTTCTAAACTAGTAATTAATCACTGCTACCAAAGGTATAGGTTATTCATGTGTGCAAACATTTATATCTATCTATCTATGTATCCAGACTTCGTCCTTCCCTAACCGTTCATAGAAACTTGAAATTTTTTATACACACTCAATGAGTAGGGAAAATGCTTTTTTTTGTTTTTTGAAAATTCCCCTCCAAAATACGGTGTAGTGGGAGGTTCAATTTTCAATTTAAGCTTATGCTAAATTGGTCATTAGTTTGTGCCCACTTGCTTTTTGAAAATTCAGATACTTTTTAGTGATCACAGTCCAACTGTTTAATTGATCACCCCCAACACAGGATGTGATGGTGATTCATAATTTCCCTTGGAATGCTAGTAATGCTTCTATTACCTGTTATGTCTCTATTTACAACAAAGCCTCTGTCAGTGTTGATTCCTTTTTTCAGTACTAAGGGTCCTTTCAGTGCCCTTTATTTGTACTTCTGATATGCCAGATAACCTTTCTGATGTTTTTGTTTATTCCTGTATACTACTTGTAGGGCATAGGGCAGCAACCACTCTGCTACAGTTTCAGTAGCAAGTTTGTTTATGGAGTGGAGTTGCTAGCCCCACACCCAACCCTCCTTCTTTATCCGGGCTTTGGACCAGCTATGGAGACTGACAAGCTGTAGTTTTTTTCCAGTCAGAGTAACCTTCTCGGCGATGGACTGCCTGCCTTACAGGGCTAAAGGGCTCCAACTGCCATGCTATATACCCATAGCTTCGGAGAGAAGTTGGTTGATGCTTTTCCCAAGGGCATTAGTGCAAAGAGAACGTAAAAAGTCGATTCTGTTTCCGTGCTGGTAACTCTTACATTACTCTGCACCTCCTGGGTCAGAAATGATGTTCATTTTTTCTTGCTGAAAGAACGATGACTGAGTGAAAAGGAAACATTCTTGTCTACAGATTATAGAGGCAGGTCTGGTTAGTTACTCAATAGAAACCGTCACAGGACCAACATTTTTTGGCAGCATGCCGTGTTGGGGGTGATTAATTGGAAAAGGGGTTGATCAATGAATAAGTTACTCCTCTCAACGTTTGTTGGGCACTGATCACAAAAAATAAGCACGAATGCTGTGGGACAAAAATTAAGGGACCAATTTAGCATAAACTTATATTGCATCCCCCCCCCATTATAAACCTATTGGCAGGGGTGAGGGTTCAACTCTCTAGCTCCATTAGTGTGGCCTGTAAATATCATACGTACATACATACATAGCCAGCCAGACCAGCTCAAAAACCGAAGAAACCAATGTTGACAGTTTTGGTTTCTAATATGATCTGAAATTTGGAGATGATGATCAAGATTCATTTGTACTAATCTCATCAGTATTGTTATTCTTAATGCAACGTTTCAGCCGATCCATTCTTCAGCCTTCCTCAGGTTTAAATTTTGTATGGTAGGAAAGGGTCCACATTTTTATTAGTCATGTCGGTGTTATGTAATTTCCTTATAAACACTGTTCCACTGAGAAGAAGATAATTTCAGAACATTCTTGTATATTCAAAAGAATTCTTTTTTTAAAAATCATGATACAGTCTCGACAGTGACACAAAAATGAAGTGCTGAAAAGAGATGCAGTGATCAGATACAATATGAACTGTTCCATGAAGATGCTTTCTCTCTCTCTCTCTCTTCTATGATAAATTTACGTTGCAAATTGAAGCTGTGGTACCCATGCCTCAAATTTCACTTTTTTGAATACATGATTTTTCCGAGGTGACAACAAGTGGTGAATATCATGGAAAAAGTTATTATTAATTTTGACTATCATTGTAAGGAGTCAAGTTTAAAGGTGTAAAATCAGCTTCTGTTTAAACCATGATGCCCCTTGGGCAAATGTTTAAAAGCATCCAGGCGTATACTGGACTCCCTCTAGCTAGAGGGTGTGAATTTGATTCTCACTACGGGCTTACTCTTTATTTCTGATAACGCTGTTTACTCTTTGCCGTAGGATTACGGTCCGAGTCAAAGTTGTGAAGAAAAGCAACTAAAATTAAGATGAAGGTAAAAACTAGTCAAAATTAATAATAGTAATCTGCAGTAATAGAACAAAGTTATAAAACATTGGAAAATTTTGCTGAAATGAAAAGAGGAAAATGAATTTTAAATTTCTCTTTTGCAGGCACTTTTATACTATGCATGCCTCTTCAATACATGACTTTCCATTTAACCCTTTATGGGGCAAGTGACTATATATGATCACATGAGGACCCGTCAGCCACTTGCAAATATTGTAGCCAGAAAGACGACATAATCTGCACCAATGTGGTCTGCAAGCTTTGCAAAGTACACTTATGCTTGAACAAAGATAGAAACTGTTTTGAGGCATACCACACACTATTAAATTAGCCTGTTTTTGGCCCGCACAATAAAATTTTAAAATCAACCCGGAGGTGTTATTTTTTTTTTCAGTATCAATTTTTTGGTATCTATTCATTATATTGAATGTTATTCTTTAATTCTATTTTTTATTTAACTTTCTACCTTAATTTTTAATTTTTTTTATTTTCCATTTTGGTCACTTTTTGGACAAGGCACCATATATGATCACTTCATCAGAGGGGGTTTTGCCTCCATAAACAAAAAGAATTTCAGAAAGCTTGCAACTGAAAATATCTTGTAATTAGGTCTAGTTTAACATACAGAATCGTTGTTTTGATATCTAAAATATTTTTATGGGTGCCCTATAAAGTGTAAATACAATCAGTTTATATGGAAACTTGCCATTTAAAGCTGACATTAAACTTTCGAAACATGAAACATGAAACATTTTAGGTTATAAATGCTTATTGCCCACAAATCGATAACAGACTATATATTCCAGGATATTATTTACCTTTCTTATCAATATTTTTGAAAATAATTTGTTTTTTTTCCTTTTGAAATCTTAAAATTTTTCTTAACTTCAAATTTATATTTTAAATCAAAATACAGTAAACCATCAATTTAATGGGCGGATAGGGGGAAGGGGTGTCCATTAATGCTGAAGTTCCGTTAAATCTGAATGTAACGTAGAGGGATATTTTTTACCAGGGTTTTTTTATGTTTAAAAAAAGAAGCGTTAATACAATATAAAATAATGTAAAATATAAAATTATAAAGAATATGTAATATTTACTCACCTTTTTCACAGTGTATTTCAATGGTTCTTAACTTTTGTTGTTAGTGACTGTTAGTCATACAACTTGCTTCCCTTGCAATGTAAGATGAACTTGATGAATGACAACGAGTTATTCCCCATGATATATCTTTGTTGCAAGCGGCCTCTTTTTGGTCCCTTTGTCTATTCCTTGTGACAAGGGGCCCAGCTTCTTTTTTTTTAGCCCTTTTTAAATAAACCATTTCAAGATGGTACACACATGTTCGTATTCTCCGTTCGTACAACCATGGAATTTTAAATAAACCTTTTCAAGATGGTACACATGTGTTCGTATTCTCCGTTTGTACAACCAGTGACCAAAGTATATATATTTCTATAAATAAGATTTATTTTCAGCATGATTAAAAAATATTGGTTTTTATAATAGAAAAATTAAAGGTAATTTACAATATTTTATCAATGATTAATACACAGAAATAGAATAGAATATTCATGAAAAAGGTTCATTACTTCCCAAATCTGTTATACTGGGGTCCATTAAATCAAGGGTTTACTGTAATATTCTATGTTCTGTGATTTCATCAATTTTTAATTTGCATTCTTGTTTGCATATGTTTTTTATTCAGTTTATTTATATCAAATGAATTTTGCAAAGTCATTCGTAATATTTATTTGCTATTTGCCAGGAAAGAGTAATTTACTATTAAATACAAAATCAAATAATTGTTCAAGCTATAATGTTAGATTATAAACACACTCATGTTGCTGTCTATGAAATAATTTTGAAATTCTAATTTCTATTTTGAAAGGCTGTGTAATATTTGCATATATTTGTATTGAAATCTGAAGTTATAATAAGGTTGAGTCGATTGCTTTTGAAAAGGTGATGAAGCCTGTTCTTTCTTTTTAGCCAGGATTGCAAAAGGAGTGAACATTTTTAACCCTGTTTTCATAAAATGAAAATAACTGAAGATATGAATTTGTTTCTTATTCAAAATTGCCAAGTATTGGTTACCTCTCTTGACCTTTCCAGTTGTTTTATATTTGAATTTTCAGCTCAGCTGCTCCCAATGCCACGCGATTCATGAGGCAATAATTTCAACTCAATTTCTAGAACGATTCATGGAAATCCAATCATTGTTTATAATTATTGTTGGTTTTTATGGGACTGTGATGCCTGATGGACTGCCTGATAGGGCTAAAGAACTACACCTTCTCTGCTATTTACCCATAGTTGTGGGGGAGAAGTGGATGTATGCTTTTCCCAAGGGCATTAATGCAAAGTTTGAACTTGGTTTGCCAATTCCATTCCCCATGCTGTTAACTATTAATCCATCCGCACCCCTCTATTTGAATGTTAACAAAAGAATTATTTATTTTAAATAAAAATTTGTTTTTTATTAAATTTGACTAGTTTTTACCTTCATCCTAATTCTAGTTGTTTTTATACAACTTATTAATTCAGGCCATTGTTTCTATGGCAACGAATAACAGAGTGATCAGAAATAAAGAGTAAGCCTATGGTGAGAATCGAACACACCCTCATTGCCAGGGGAGACTAGTTTATGCCTAGCTGCTTTTACCAATCAGCCACAAAGACTTCATGGATTAGCAGAAGCTGATTTACACTTATAAACTCATTCCCTACAACCAACTCTCTGCACCATATTTATGTTGTTTTACATATGAGACCTAGTAGTCTTTTTATAAATCCATTTTTATTATTATTGGATGAAGTGTGTTGTCTGAAGTTATTTGAATATTTTTCTTTTTTCTTTCTTTCTGATATTTCATTTCCCCAAGGAAGATAAAAATATGAATATTCAAAGAGTTTTTCAGACAATTGAACTCCTTGTTGTTTATGTTAAACCTGTAGAATGAATCTTCCAAAACTTTGTGTAAACAACAAAAAGGAGTTGAAGAGTCTGAAAAACTCTTTGAATGTTAATGACCCTTTCCAAAATTATACACAAAATATGAATGATTTTGCTAATGCAATTTATACTCTTTGTTTTATTAGTAAATATATCAGATTAGGCATTCATTAAGCCTTTAAAACAACAGATCTGGTTAGTTACTCAATAGAAACTGTCATGTGACCAACATGTTTTGGCAACATGCCTTATTGGGGTGATCAATTCAAGAATTGGAAAAACAGGTGATCAATGAATAAGTTACTTTGTTGGGAAGTGATCACTAACAAAGCCTGAATTTAAAAAGAAAAAAACAAGCGTGAATGCTGCCGGACACAAACTAAGGGATCAAATTAGCATAAGCTTACATTACAAATTGAACCTCCCACTAAAAACCTATTTTGGTGCGAATTTTCAAACAAAAAAAAAACCCCTTTTTCTAGACATAATAAGGAGTAAATATTTGAATTTTCAGCCCTCTAGCTTCATTGGTGTGGCCTATACACTCAATAAATTCATAGCCAGCCAGACCAACTTGAAAACTGAAGAAACCTATATTGATGTTAGCAGCTTTGGTTGATGCTTTCTAACAAAGAAACAGATATCATGACAGGAAAAGTGTGAATTTATCCATATTTACTATTGTGTGAGTGAAGTGTGAATTTTCCATATTTAATATGGATTAAAATATTCTTGTGTGATAATATTTTAAAATATCTCTGAATGTTGGACACTTGAAACTATGTAATCTGCTTCAGTGTATAAAACTTGAAATAAAATGAAATTTTAAAATTTTATTTTATGTATTCTTATGTTTTTGTTCTATGAATTTTCTCCTTAATTCTCTGCAGTATATTCGTGTTTTTCCTTATTATTATCACTGAGAAATGATTATTCAACAAATAACAGCAGCAAGACAAATTCCTTATAAGGTAGACTTCCATTATTATGGCACCTTCGGGGAATTAAGAGTGCCATTACAATGATTTTGCAGTTATAACGGGTGGATTTTATACAAAGTGTATTAATAATGAGAAACTAAAAAGTTCAGACAAAAATGACTTTTTATTACCCTTTCACAGAGGATAAATAAATTCTATAAGTTTCTGTTTGGACATTTTTTTATAGTACAGCATAGAAGACCCAATGTTATAATTGGAAATTAATGCACTTGTACTTACACCTCGTTCCATCTTCTTAATTATTTCAAGCTTATTAATTGTTAAGACTTTTCTTTTGAATTTCTTTTCAGATATCTGTGTTACCTCAGCATTATTTTAAGGATTTACTCATTTTTGTTTTTAAAATAATGCACTGAAATCTTCAAGTGCTGTTGCTGCAAACTAATCTCTGACAATAGTCTTGTGATAATATAAAACCAGGGCTGTGGAGTCGGACGCAAAACATCCGACTGACTCCTCAATTTCTGGTACCTCCGATCTAAAATGGCTAAAACTAGCTAGATTTTTCATTTGCAGCTAACTTTATAACAATAAATGTTCACTCTAAATTCTTTTCATATTTTTTAATGACTTGGTTTAAAGTGTTATTTATTTTTATTTTTTAAAAAGAAATAAGAGAATTCATTAAAAAAAAACATAGTACAATTAATATGAATGATTTTGCTGACTTTGTAGCTCGAAGATCGACCTATTGGGTGGATTTTCAAGTAGTAATGTTACAATTTACATTTACTCACCGTTGGAGTCCGGTATATTTTTACTGACTCTGACTCCAGTCAGTAAAATCTTTCTGACTCCAATCCGACTCCAGTAACCTGAAATTCCTCCGACTCTCCGACTCCAACTCCACAGCCTTGATAAAAACAAACATATCGTTGGAATAGGTATGTCATTATATAGTGACATTAGAACAAGAGTTTACTGTAATTATAAAATTGAACTTTTTGGTGAGAGTAATAATTATTTCATATCTTACTCTTCAGTAATGTATTGAAACATTAAATTAGTATAGAAACTCACTATTTGAAAAACTGCCACTAAAGTTTTTAAAGATGACTCGTTAGATTGTAACCTACTGCCCTCAAATTGACGGCAAAATGTAAATATTTTATAAGCTGTATATTTTTCTGCATTTTATTTCTTTCTTTCTCATCAATATTTTATAAATCACTAAAAATGAATATTTCTGTCTTTTTCTTGGCTGCAAATTTACATTTTAACTTCAAATAAATTTCTTATTTCAATTATAAACCAATTCTATGATTTCATCATTTTATTTCCATTTTGAATGTTTCAGAACATTTGTGTGTTTGGTTAATTTTTAAAACTATTTGATGTCTGACAACAGAAAGGAAATTAATATTAAACACAGAATTAATTATACACTGATTTACTTGGACTAGTGTCCTTATCTTCGTTGTTATAGTCACAACATTTCGGCTGTTGTACCCTCCAGCCTTCTTCAGGTGTCTCGTATTTGGTAACCTGGGAATTTCAAACCAAACTTTTTATTCAATCATTCAATTTGTTCACATTCCGCTGTCCATGCTAGAGGATATTTTCTATCAGTTAATTCTTCCTAGTTAATTTGTCCTTGGGATATCACTTGTCTGCCTCTTCTACTGAACCAGAGTATGTTATTTTTTTTGCACTGCCTGACCCAGGGATTGCACTCATATTATTGATATGCTTAACCCTTTATGGGGCAAGTGACTATATATGATCACCTGAGGACCTGTCAGCCACATGCAAATATTGTAACCACAAAGAGAACATGAACTGCACCAATGTGGTCTGCAAGCTTTGCAAAGTACACTTGTGCTTTAACAAAGACAGAAATTGTTTTGAGGTATACCACACCCCATTAAATTAGCCTAAAATTTTAAAATCAACATGAAGGTGTTATTATTTTTGTCAATATCAGTTTTTTTAATCTATTTATTTTATTGAATGTTATTCTTTAATTCTATGTTTTATTTAACTTTCTACTTTAATTTTTTTATATTTTTCATTTTTGGTCACTTTTTGGGCAAGGCACCATATATGATCACTTCCAGCCCTCATTTGATGCCTATAAAAATAACTTATAAAGTTCTGTTCTAATCTCTAACATTTTGAAAGGTATATTTTCATACTTTTGTATTAGGTATAAAGGACTGAAATGAGACCATCATCTTTTCTGTGTTGAGTACCAAGAAGTCTACTCTCTCTTTTTACTAAGGATTCCAACTAAATAAAATGAATTATTACTAACATTCCAAGGAAAAATTATGAATCACTGCCACCTATATATGCTTCTTTTTACCTCATAAATTAAACAGTGGTGGTGGGCAGTGATCACTAAAAAGTCCAAATTTTCAAAAAAAACAAGTGAGAATGCTGTTGGACACAAACTAAGGGATCAATTTGGCATAAACTTACATTGTAAATTGAAACCCCCACTAAAAACCTATTATCTTCCTTTTGTTTGTTTTCTTAGCTTCCCTTCTTTTTTCTTTCTCACTTTTTTTCTCTCTCTAGTTCTTCCTTTCCTTCTTTTATCCTTCCTTCCGGCCCCTCTCTTCTTTCTGAGCCAGGGTGTAGGTTAGTGTGGGGCAATTTTAATTTACCCAGGATATAGAAATTGAAAGATTTTATACATCATTTTTTTCAACTTCAACCCTACTTAATGCATTATTTTCTATGAATAATCATACCACATTTTATGAACTCCCGCTTTACGAACTACCATTAGGAACGGATTAGTTTGTGAAAGCGAGATATATCTGTAAATACTTTTGTTTGATTGTTATTTTTTACTTTTTTTTACATATTTTTATCGGGCCTTAGACTTCAGCCTATTGAATCATCCGTCACTGAGTAGTCTACAAAGTTATCAAGTGGACACTGAAACTAAACCTTTACAAATAAACAAGGAAATAAAATGTTTTTTTAGTTCTGTGCCAGTTATTCAGTCCATGTTTCTGCAATACATAATTTTCATTAAAACAATAAAGTAGTCTACAAAGATATCAAGTGGACACTGAAACTAAACCTTTACAAATAAACAAGGAAATAAAATGTTTTTTAGTTCTGTGCCAATTTTTCAGTGCATGTTTACATAAATTTTCAATTAAAACAATAAAGTAGTCTACAAACTTAGCAAATGGATAGTGAACCTAAAACTTTACAAATAAAGAAATAAAAGAAATGGTTTTTAGTCCTGGTGCCATTTCTCAGAGCATTCTTCTGCAATACATATATTTTCATTTAAAACAATAAATTAAATTTGATTGAAATGACACTAAATCTATTCTGTTGTTAGGCTATCCAATGAAAATGTATGTAAAACACAACCTGACTGTAAAATGTAAGTATTTTGATGGCTGTGTAGCGGTCACTTTTCACAAAGTACCAAAATAGGGT
>VCCN01006885.1:10248068-10262823 GCA_006491835.1 Architeuthis dux
GATCAATTAAAAAATTGGAAAAAGGGTTGATCAATGAATAATAAGTTACTTCTCTCAGTTTTTCTGGGATCACTAAAAAAGTCATAATTTTCAAAGAACAAACATGAATGCTGCTGGAGACAAACTAAGGGACCAATTTAGCAAAAACTTTCATTGTCAATTGAACCTCCACTAAAAACCTACTTGGAGGAATTTTTAAAAAAAGAAAGTTTTATCTAGACATAATAAGGAATAAATGTTTAGATTTTCAGCCCACTAGCTCCATTGGCATGGCTTATACAGGCAAAACTCACATGCATAGATAGCCTGCCAGACCCACTTAAAAACTGAAGAAACCTATGTTGAAGGTTTCTAATATTCCTGGGTAGTTTGAACTTCTTTGACCAAATCTGACCTTCATTTCTTCTGGAAATCCTTTATTTTTGTGAAAAAGTGATTTTTAAAGAGAAAGCTAATGAATTGGTTCTAAAGTAAAATAAAAGATAAAAGATTTCCAGAAGACATGAAGGTCAGATTCAGTCAAAGAAGTTACATATATTGCAAAACTGAACCCTAACTTTGTGTCTGTATTTCTGACACCAGATTTTCAATTTACAATGTAAATATACTGCTAAACTCGACCCTTGCTTTGTGCCTGCCTGTACACAAATATGGCTAACTTTTAAAGCCATATTTGCATAAAGACATTCACAAAGAGTCCATTTTATCTGTATATTTACATTGTAAATCAGACAAATCAAATGCCAACTTTAAAGCTACAGCAAAATGTACATAAATGAAAACATAAAATAGAAAAATGCGATATATACATGTGTGATAATTTTGATATTTACTCTGAAAAATAAATGAAGATAACAAATGAAACTTAAAATTGCTTTTTGCAAAACTGTACATTTTACTTGTTTGGATGCCTGTACATCTTGGCAGCCATTTGAAGACAATTATGAAGTCTTTCTTCTGGAAAATCCTTAAATTCAAGTACTTGTGGTACAATTCCTTTTTGTTTTCTGACCTAAGGATCCCTCATTACATGGTACAACATCCTTTTTGAAGTCTATCTTACAAGCAAACTACTACAAAATAAGGAAGCTGATATAAATTCAGCCACAAGACAATTACAAGTGACTAAGAATTATCTTGTGGACTGCAGGTGTGATGAGGGTTTTCAACAAGTTTTAACAGATGCTACTGGGATCGCAAAGGAACTAGAGATATCACCAAACTTTGAGACAGAAGAACAAGTTAGAAACAGAAGAAAGGAACAGCAGTTTGAGTATAAGGCCCAAGAGGAGGCACCACAAGATCCAAAGCAGAAATTCAAAGTAGGTTTCTACTCTGCTGTTTTAGACATGACAATACAATCTGAACGGCAATAACAATATAATTCACTATTTGGCTTCCTGTATGATATATACAGTATAAAGGAAAAATCTACTGAAGATGTACTTAAGGACTGCAAGAATTTGGAAAAATCATTGATGCATAATGGAAACAAAGATGTTGATGTTGAAGATCTGTGTTATGAACTTGTAACAATAGTGTGAAGACTTCCAAACTCTATGCCATCACAAGCAGTCCTTCTCTTTATACTACAACAAGAACTGGGTAATGTACCTAATGTTTCCATTGCTCTAATGGTCCTTCTCACACTTCCAGTATCAGTAGCAAGTGGTGAATGTAGTTTCTCAAACTTATAAAAACTTACGCTCTACGATGTTGGAAAAGAGACTACTTGGCTTGGTAACTACAGTAGTCCCTCTTATTTTGCGGACTTGATTATTTGCAGATTCTTTTTTCATCAATAAAGGAAAGCTACTCTCACAGACTTTTGAGAAGAAAAAAAGCAATATTAAAATGATTAAAACGCCCGAAACTGGGTTTGTAAATTACACAAAAAAAATTTATTCATTAAAATTAAAATAAATTAGACTAACATACTGTTGAGTACCGAATAATGGGGTGGAATAAGCAGGGGGTTAGAAAAAATTAAAATCTATCTTTTTTCTTTTTCTTTCCTTTTTACACAAAATGATTTTAATCAAAACAGTAACAAAATAATTTACTTTGTTACACAAAATAAATAAAATTGATTTATTTTTAGTTTTTAATTAAATTAAAAAAATGTTTAAAAAGAGAAAAAAAATCAAAATGACACTAACCGATGCTATAGGAAAAGTGTCTTTTTCAGATGAGTCAAATTTTGGGTCCATGAAAACAAAATTGTGCCAAAAGTTGTATATGTTACGCTGAATCAGTAAAATTGTTTAATTGTAAAAAGAAGTTTGATTTCACTTTGATTACAACACTTTTGATTTTTTTAAAATAGTTGTTTTTATTCTTGTTTTGATTAAATAAACTACATCAAATTAAAACTATGTATGAACTTTTTGTAAAAAAAACAAAGTAAATACATAGTTTTAAAATTTTTTAACAGTTACATTAGTCAGTTGTTTATGTTTGATTGTGTGCAAGTTTCCTAACTATACAGCAAGTGTGTGAGTTAGGTGGGGGTCAAAAGTTATTCACAGAATTTCAATTTCGCGAGGGGTCTGTCCCCCGTCTCCCCATGAAGTTTGAGGGACTACTGTATACTAATTGAACATGCCCAGGCATCGGCATTTGATCTGGTTGAATGGGTGACATAATTTTCAAAGGGAAGGCATGCCAAGTGAGATTTTGATCTGCCTGAAATTGAAACTTATATGAGACCTTTTTAACTATTTTTTTCTGTCTTACTAAGCAAAATATTGTGTTAATATTGGTGCTGTTGGCATCTTAGGTACTTATTCTTGCAATTTAAAATAAATTAACAGTTTCAAGTTTTGTGCTTTTTTATTTTTTACAAAACATCTGTTTTTAAAAATCATAGGCATTGGCAATGTTTTTTTTTCAGGGGGTGGTTGCAAATAGCTAGTCTTGCCTAAAATAGTCTGGCCCTGATGATATTGTTGTTAAGCCTCAACAAGATGGAATGGATTAGTGCTATGTATCTTTATCTGGTGTCGATGTATATTGCTACATGATAAATTATTGTGTATGTGTATATTCTCATACACATGGCACATTAACTAAAGTGTACAGTATACAGTTATTTCAGAGACTGTCCATGATGCTGTCTTTTATCATTATTTATTCAGGAATTTTAACATTACTAAATTTTTAACAAAAAATATTTGAAAAAGAACGCTATAGCAAATCAGTGGAAGGCCTAAATGAGGCCTTTGGTGCCAATAAGAGATCAAAACTGTTCTTTTTTAAGGGTACCTTAATTCAATACCTCTGGCTACAATGCGGAGTTCAGCTACTTAGAAATCACATACAGATAAACAGTATCAAACTTTTAGTATTATATAGATAGATAGATAGATGGAAAACAGATAATTATTATGGGGGTGAGCACAAACGCAGACCTCACACTAGTATTTTGTGGGGGGATTTTCAAAAACTAACTTGCTAAAAACATGTCAGGGGGTCCCATTAGAACACACAGAAAATTTAATGGCAATATGTATGGTTCCTGAGTTACGCTGTCACATACAGATGGAGATTTGGTGAATTATACTAATAGGATATCCCAAAGAAATGAATCTAAATCAGTTTACTAGTGTTTGTCATAATTTGTTTTATGATGAGCAGCTGAATCTATATATTTATTTCATATTGTAAATATATTTGTATTTTATGTAATATTGGATTATTATGAAGTTATAAATTACACCATTAATTTTCATATCATTAGAGTAGAAACTATAATTTAGTAAAAATTGTAGGTATTTATCTCTACACAAAACCAAACAAGTCAGAATCCTTCTTTATTTTTTTTATCTCATCTTGTAAGTGCATCTTTATTAACCTCAATTTTGAAAGTCTAGTTTTATTCGATAATCTTCACCAAAGGTCTGTCTGTATGTGACAGTCTATTGCAAAGAACACACAACATAACCCCATGGAATTTTCTGTGTGTACCAATGTGACTCCAGGAAAGGTTTTTAGCAAATTAGTTTTTGAAAATATATATTGCAGGATGTGTCAATATAATAAATGTGTCTTTGATTTCTACAATATCTATATGTATATATATAATGAACCACATTATATCGGGGTATGCCTGTACCAATATAATAAATGTGTCTTTGATTTGTACAATATACGTATATATTATGAATGTGTCTTTCATTTGTGCAATATAGATCCACTTGAATAATCCAGAAGGTGAAACCAGTTGTACAGCTTGTTGTGGATCAATAAAGCAATATCATGTATATATATATATATATATATATACCCACTAGACAATTCTGTGACCCATTTGGTCGTTAATAGGTGTGAGTGCAAATGCAGACCTGACAATATTATTTTTCAGCTGCTAATCAACCAGATATTTTTTGCATTTAGTGCATTTTAAGAGTATCTTAATTCAAAACCTAAATTTCATGTTTTGGAAAAATGATTTCTAAAGGAAGTAAAGGGAAATAACTGAAGTTTTGTTATTTTTGTAAGTGAGGGTTCAGTTGAGCAATATAGTAAGATTGTAAACTGAACTCCCCCACCAAAAAGATTTATGTTTTGGAAAAATTAATTCTCAATGGAATAAACAAAACTAACCGCAATACTTCAAAGCCGTGATTTTGTACAATAGATGAAAAGAGAAGGTCAAGTTGTGTAGTATATATACATCATAAATAAAATCCTCACCCAAAATAAAATAACTATTTTGTGTCTTAGAAAAATAATTTCTCCAATGAAGTGAAGGCAAATTACTTCAAAGCCATATTTTTGTATGATAGATGGAAAATGAGAGTCCAGATTTGATTTTTAGATTGTAAAAAATATTTGTGTTTTTAAAAATCATTTCTCAATAAAGTAAAGGGAACTAACCACAATATTTCAAAGCCGTATTTCCGTATGATGGACAGAAAGAGAGGGTATACTTGAGCAGTATAGATACATCATAAATAGAAACCCTCACCCAAAATTAAAAAAATAAAGATTTTGTGTTTTAGAAAAATGATTTCTTCAATGGTGTTTATTTTAACTAAAATACTTCAAAGGCATAGTTTTGTACCATAGACAGAAAGTGAGAGTCCAGTTCAGCAGTATAGTTAAATCGTAAATTTGTTTTTAGGGGAAATGATTTCTCAATGAAGTAAAAAATAAGTTCCTAAAGAAAGTTTTGTCAGAACAAAAAATTCTAAAAGAATTTCTGATCAGAACAAAAAAATTCTCTGATGATGTCACAAAAATTCCAAATTTACATAAGGCATATGGCATAAACTCAGGGTCCAGTTCCGCATTGTAATTGTATAGTAAATTGAACCCTCCGACATAATGTAACGGGTGAAAATCACCTGGATTTGTTGTTTTATTCTCTAAGTTAGAGCACCCTGAAGATGTGGAGCTAAAAACATTCTACCTACCATGTGCCGTTTTTGCTGGGTTATGGTAACATACATACATACATACACACAGAAAAACTATCATTATTATAGAGATTAGATGAAGCATTGTCAATGATTGTTATTTCTAATTTTTTACTAATATTTTCTTTCATCTTAATTTTTAGTTGCGATATATCTCAACTTACCTCAGACTGTCAATCTATGGCAATGAGTAAACAGTGCAGATCAGGAATAAAGGATAAGCTCTTGGTGTGATTCAAAGAAATTAGGATAGATTTGATCTTCTGTCAACTGTAAGGTTCTTGTAGCTCAGTCAGTTAGAGCAGCTGGTATGTTTAATCAGTCTTTCCAGAGGCAAAAGGAACATGAGTTTGAATCTCACCAAGCACTTATCCTTTATTTCTGATTTGGCTGTAGATTGATGGCCTGAGTAAGTTTTGATAGAAAGCAACTAAAAATTAAGATGGTGTAACTGTTCTTAACCCACTAAATGAGGCCAGCAAACCAAGCTGAATTCTCTGCTTATGTAACTTTCACTATTGGGAAAGGCATGAATCATACTATCCTTCCACCTTCATCATAACTTACCTTGAGCACAGTCTTTGCACTAACACGTCAAGATGGTAAACCAAGAAGAGTGTGGGTGAATATATGGGTAATCATCTTTCACATAATTCCTTTACCTACACAACTAGTGGAAGTAAAATAGCTACTATAGACATTATCAGCCTTGACAGATGAAAGCCAGGCCCATGAAGAAAATGATAAATTACAAAGAAATATGTTCAGTGAGTATCACAAAGTGCTGTCAAAACATTTAGAACCATTTTTGTAACAATAAAAAAATATTTGCCAGCTTTTATTTACTATTTTATCAGGAAATATTTAGGACTAGTTTACTCATGCCATTAAAAAATGATGGCATATTTAAATAATTTTGCAATTGTATTGTACTTAAAAATATCAAAAACTCTGTTGCCCAGCATTTTCTTGTTTATGTTCAACCAGAATGAACCTGTATTTTTTTAAGCATTTGCAAAAAAAAAATAATAAGAGAGACTACTCTATAATTAGCATTTAATAGTTATCTCCCTTGACAAATGATAGACAAAAAATATAAACATACAGGTAGCGTATCAGAGGAGTGGATTGCACAGATACACATTATAGAATCAAGGGAGAAAACAAAGAACAAAACATCCTTATTATACACTGATTTACTCAGATTAGTGTCCTCATCTTGGTTGTTTTAGTCACAACATTTCATCCATTGTACCCTCTGGCCTTTTTCGGGTATCTACCATAGTATTATTTTTTTAACCAAACCCGTTATTCAATTTACAGGGGTAGATTGTTCTTATTCCACTGTCCATGGTAGAGGATATCTTGTATCAGTTTATTTGCCATGGTGATATCGCTTGTCTACTAACTCTTCAACTGAACCAGAGTATATAACTTTTTTGCACTATCCAACCCAGAGATTGAACTCCCGACCATTAGGTTACTAGATATGCTTAACCAATACTTTTATCCACTAGGTCATTGTCTTGTAAATCGGTGCAAGGACCCACCCTAGATCTACGCCTGTAGTATAAAATAATGATTATTCCTCATCTAAAAATATTCAGACAAAAACACAACATCTATGAGGAAATTATTGAACAACAGAAATAGTTTTAGTCTAAAGACTTTATTTTCAGAAACAAAAATCCATGATTTATAGAAGAGCTTAAAATGAGATCAGATAGAAGTACATTTTGATCTCATGATCCAAGATAAGTTTTGAAAAAAAAAATACATAATGCAAATCCTTCAGTTATGACAATTATGAGTTTTCAAGGGTGAACATCCGTGTTAAATCATTTAAAATACCACAACCGTAAACAGATCAGATAGAAATACATTTTGATCTCATGATCCAAGATAAGTTTTGAAAATGAACACAATGTAAATCCTTCAATTATTAGAAGGGTAAACAATGTTAAGTCATTTAAAATACTACGACCTAAAACAAAAGTTTACAGCAGCAAAAGTTAATTTCCATCTGAATTTCTGGGATGAGGAATTATCACTATACACTGATTTATTCGAACTATTATCCTCATCTTGGTTGTTTCTATATTCACATTTCAGCCACTGTACCCTCCAGCATTCTTCAGGTGCATGTTGCATTTGGTAACGTTCAAAATTCCAAGAATGTTATCAAATACGACAGGCACCTGAAGAAGCCTGGAGGGTAGAGAGGCCAAAATGTGAATATAAAAACAACCAAGGTGAGGACAACAGTTTGAATAAATCCATGTATAAATCACAGTTATTCTAATTGTCACAATATTGAGAAAAATATTGATTATAGGATATTCCTTTTGCTTGAAAATCATATTTGAAATAAAATATGAAAAAAACAAAAACTGAAGTGGAGTGTTTGGATTTCTTTGCTTCTCAGAATTCTTGAGCTTGGATAAGAAGGAAAAAAGTAAAGTAATGCAGAGAAATACTATTTATGAAACTATCAGTATTCTTTCTTAATATTTATTTACACTGACAATTGGGAAAAGTTGTTTCTGAAACTTGATCAATTTTGCAAAATGAACCATAGAAGAAAGGTCTATGAAATAGATCATAAATAACAATAAAGACAGGCCTGATTAGTCACTCAATAGAAGCCATCACATGACCAACGTCATTCAGCAGCATGCCGTGTTGGGGGTGATCAATTAAAACAATTGGAAAAGGGGGTGATGAATAAATAAGTTACTTCTCTTACATTTTGTTGGATCACTAAAAAGTCCAAATTCTCAAAAAACAAGAATGAATGCAGCCGGGCACACATTAGGGACCAATTTAGTATGAACTTACATTGTGAAAAACCTATTTTTGGGGTGAATTTTCAAAAAACAAAATAAAATGTTTTTTCTAGACATAATAAGGAGTAGATGTTTATATTTTCAGCCCTCTAGCTTCATTGGTATGGCCTGTATGTGTGATACATACATACATAGCCATCCAGGCATACCAACTTGAAACCTATCTTGACATTTTTGGTTGACGGTTTCTAATAAAGAAAACTTTCATCAATTCACAGCATAATACTTAAGAGACTTGAAGTGAAAAACTGTTTTCCTACACACCTTACACAAAAAGGTATCTCTCCTTTAAAACATTCACATTTTGTTATTATCATGTGTGTTTATATACAGTAGCATGTAAAATTCTTTGGCCACTTTAAACTATTGCAATAATAATTGCCAGTTTATTAGTAGATAGTTCACATCACATCAAATACGACGTCTGTCAGAAAAGTATCCAGCCATTTTGAAAATCTCGAGAACTAGTTCTGTGGTCTTGATGTAATTAGGCAACCAATCAGAGGGAACCTTACTGTGCATGTGTAAATAAACACTCTCCCGCATGGTTACTCAGTCAGCAGTGAAATGCAACTGAGTAAGTTTGTGCACAGTGTGACTGTCGCATTCGCAATGACAGCCTGCCCATTCTTCACATCTTCCAGCCCGACTACAATCCACATTTGGCTTCCCACAACTTCTGGTTCTTCCCACAGAGATTTTTAGACTGTGGATGAGATTATGGAGAGCGTGGTGTGGCAGCTGATGACAATCTCGACAGAGGACTTTGCAGACTGTTTTGAAAAGTGGAAGAGATGCTGGGATTGGTGTGTGAGGTCCCAAGTAATTTGAAGAGACTAAGGTGCCATTGCCCTAGGTACAATATTTTTTACTTTAATATTAAATGGCTGGATACTTCTCCTGACAGACCGAGTCATGTTTTGCAGCAGACTTTCTGAATGTGAGGAAATCCACAAATTTCACAAAAATATGGCTTCTCATTAGCCAGTATTCTCATTTATTTTTTAATGTAGAATGGAATACACAGATCCACACGCATTAGTATAATTTCTCTCTCATTTACAAGGAATGTCTATTAAATAACAAGACTGGGTTTTGTATGTCAAACCATTGTGTACATGCGCAATCCAGGTGGTATACTTTGACCAATGGATAAGCATAAATGATCCCTGAAAGTTTCAGTCCGCTCATGTCTTCAATTTGCTGTTACGCATCACTTGAATTAGACATGTTGTAAAGATGGTCAGTTCAAAAACCGAGCATTGCTTAAATTTGAAATTTTTGGTGAAATTGAACAAAACGGCTACCAAATCCCAGTTATGTTATTCAATAGCCACACATCTTATGTTCATAAAGATTATTTTGCAAACATGGATCAACAAATTTCACAAGAAATTGGCTTTCAAATCTTTATGGGTTCGCATATGTCGCTTTAAAGTTGAACTGAGTGAAAATGCAGATCCACAAATTTGGCAGGAATATGGTTTTTCTCCAGTGTGCTTTCGCATATGTTGCACCAAAGCTGACTTCTGTACAAAGGCAGATTCACAAATGTCACAAGAATATGGTTTTTCTCCAGTGTGTATACGCATATGTTGTTTTAAATGATAGTTTCTAGAAAAAGCAAATTTACAAACTTTACAAGAAAATGGTTTCTTTCCACTGTGTGTTAGCATATGTTCTTTTAACCGTGAATTTGTATAAAATGCCAATTTACAGATTTCACAAGAATAGGGTCTATCTCCACTGTGTCTTTGCTTATGACGTCTCAAATATGAACTCCGAGTAAATGCAGATCCACAAATATCACATGAATAGGGTTTTTCTCCAGTATGTATTCGCATATGATATTTTAAACCAGTACTCTTAGTGAATGCAGCTGTGCATACATCACAAGCATAAGGTTTTTCTCCAGCGTGTGTTTGCAAATGCTTTTTAAAAAGTAAACTTGTTGAGAATACAGATCCACAAACTTTGCAATGATAACATTTTTCACTTGTGTGTTTTCTCATGTGTATTTTTAACTTAGAGTTTTGTGAAAATGCAACTCCACAAACTTCACAATGATATGGTCTTTCCTCTGAGGCTTGGTTTATATTTCCTTGAATGTGGCCATCTTCAACCTGAGCATCCATGCCGTCCTAAAGTGATATTTGTGCAAGCCTTCTGGCTGTATTTATGTTCTCTGCAAAACAGGTTAATCCCTGAGAACAAAAGGAAAAAAAATAATAAAAATAAGTTTCACATGTAATTCAACTTGGGTAATATAATTTTAAATCAAGTGAGATCAAATTTCAGCAAAATATTGTTATAAAAGTAACTCTGAAAAATATACTTAAAGGTGATATTTAAATTTGAAAGACACAATCATGAATGCCATAATCCTGAATGTTGAAATCTCTAAAGATCAGAATCCCTAAAGGTTGAAATCCTGAAAACCACCATCCCGAAAGGTCAAAATCCCCAAAATATAATTCAGAGAAAAATAATTTTAAGAAAGTTCTTAAAAGACATTTATTCACAGTTTTTAGAAAGGTATTTATTTGAGAAACATATAAAAATACATTTACTTAAAAATTAAAAAAATAAATTGAAAAAACCTAATGCTGGCCTTATTGTATTCCATTGTGCTATAGGGAATACAGTAAGAAAGAATGACATAAAAAATAGTCAAAATCTCTCAATACAGCATCAAGCAAAGAATGATCTCTATAAATAACCAGAGCACCTACTTCTCTTATTAAGCCTTTTTTCAATGGGAATTATGGTTTTGGGGATGTCAGCCTTACAGGATTGTGTTTTTCAAGATTTTAGCCTTTAGGGATTTTGACTTTTTGGATTTCAACATTTGGGATATTGGTGTTCTGGATTGTGTCTTTTGGGATTATAATCAGCACCATTTAATTTGTTCACATCCTTCTCTAAACATCAGTGCGATAATATTTAAAGGATGATGTGAATAAACAATGAAGTATTAACAAAATCAATGACATTTCTAATGACATTGTTTCTCAAATAATGATTACTAATTACTTATATTTTTGGAATCACCATGAATCTCTATTTCAGCATTAATTTCCCATAATTATATCTTATGATAAATATAATAATCCTAGAAAGAAAATATAGAAAGGTAATTAGTTTTGTGAGCTTAGTTAAAAAACAGTACATTTTACTGTGCCACTAACTGGTAACTATTTTAATATATCAATGCAATGAATTTTGTTTTCTTAAAAACTAGAAGTTTCCTCTCCAACTTCAAGAGAAAACTGAATACAATGAAGAAATGGTTTATTGTTTTGAATAAAAAAGTGGAATGTGAATTGGAACTCTGTATGTAACTATTTTTACAAAATGAAATTTAAAAAAAACGAAAACCATAACATTTTAAGAAAATATGTGAATAATTACCATGTTAAATTTAATACTTTATTAAATTTAACTACACAAGTATATCAATTAGTGTTAGTGTTTGACGTGGAAAAGGTAACAATTGTCTTTTTAATTATTTAATTAGAAAATATAATGATGATTTAATGTCAAAATAAATTTAGAAAATATGTTATTTCCTAAATGTCTCTTCATCTCTTCCCGCCACAGGAATTGGGAAATGTAGGACTTAAGCATGTCTGCATCAGTCCCGAACATTCTTTTTATTTTATTTTTCAGGCGAGACCACATACACTCAATATTTTGAGTGTGGATCTCCCTGTCGTTTGGGTTAACAAAATGCTGACTGTGTGTTACAATATAATGTCTGTAATTATATCCGGGTATTTGGGTAGATATCATTGTAGGATGGCCAACCATCTGAGATGTGTCTGACCCGGGTAAAATATAGTCTTTTATTGCAGCTTCAAGGGTTGGAGCTGACCTGTCAAGAACTGGAAAAGCAAAACTAAAACAGCTCCCAGCCTCTCTTTCTATTTCCCCAAATACCCATTGTTCATTAATGTGTATTCTACTGCGGTTATAATTTTGTTTTGAAAAATAGGTTTTCTCATCGATTTCCACCCCCGTCTCAGGGTTACCTATTTTAACTGGATTTTCAAAAAAGGAATGTTGGCATTCCTCTCTGCCAGAAGTTTGCCCAATCAACATTGGTTCTGCCAGCAGCAAAACCGGCCTCTTCTGCAGCATCCGTTTGGTGTGAATTTTTACTCTATAAATAAATCAAATCGATTTTTTGAGATTCATGTGAGATCCTTCGAAGAACCCTTTCTTGTTGAAGTCCTGCACTTGCCGGCACTGCAGTACCACATGTACTTATCCATGTTGCTGGATCTTTCTGTAAGCCCACATTCAACGTTGCACTTAGTGCAGTGATGATTGTTCCTGATCAACTGACATTTCGCTAACCATTCTAAAATCTCCAGAGTACCTGAATCTCCAATTGAATTGGACAAGGTGTGTAGAAACGCCAGGAATGCCCATAAAACTACCTAATAACCCTAACCCTAAAACTACCTACTGACCCTTTATTTACAAACATTAGACAACGAGCGTTAAACTTCTTGTTAAAGCGTATAGCTTTTTTTAATTAATTTTATTTATGCCTCCCTTCTATTTAAAAGCTAAAAACTTTAATGAGGTCAGTAATAAGTGCAATTTGTCCCCAAATGAATATTCTGTGTCCATACCTAAAGAAAACACCCAAGTTGCAATTAATAACATTCAATCGTTTGTAAATAGTGTCAGGTTCTTAGCAGCCGATACCAGGCGTAACGGTGTTGCACGAAATGTGACCTTTTGAAGATCGCTGATTTCGACGGTCGGGAATTCAACGTTTGCCAGGAGTTGTCAACAGCCGTAGAATTTACACGGATCCAGCTAGTTTATTATTAGTTTCTTTGACACATTTAGAAAACAAACAACTCTGAATCATAACAAAATACTGAACATTGAATAAACAAAAATTCAGCTCTTGAATCAATAGTAGTATTTTTCTACTTACTTTTCCGATGCAAAGTGAACAAATAAATTGCCTCTTATTTGTTTTCAAGTGCTGTCTGTAGGAATTTTGGTTGGTTTATTAGGATTTTTCAGTCAATCTACAAAAATTCTGTATTGTTCGTTCAATTTCTGACAATATTGTTAAAATTTAAAAGAATGGCACAAAGATAGAAAGGAAAACCCGTGTTGCAAACGTCAGATTATTTGAAAGAGAACGAGTCGTTTGATGATAAAACAGAACAAAAGAAATTACGAAGCGGTGATGAAGAATCATGTGTTCCTTGCCTAAAAACGATGTCTTGTCATCGTTTGTAAAATGAAGCGATTCATGCTAAGCACAAATGAAATAAAATAAATATTTGACTTTACTCCCAAATGAAAAAAATAATGATTTGTTTATGAGAGTAACTTTATCAACATAGAAATTGATTATCAATCTAATACCAGATAACTTCGTAGAATTTACAGTCTCCAAAGTGTGATAACAATATCAAATGAAGAAATTATATTCAGCACTCCTGTGGATATTATTACATGATCTTTGTGATGATATCACCCATCCCTGTGTTTGCAGACAAGATTTCAGAAAACCTGAAATAAACTGATAGGGAAAATATACTCTGACATTTTCATTTAATTTTTATTTAATTTTTATTTAATTTTCATTTAATTTTTAAAATTTAATTTGCATTGTCTTAAAAAAGATGATCAGAAGAAGAGCAAAATGTAAAGGTTTCATAAACTTGTAGAATATTTTGTACCTGTGAAAATTAAGAATTAATTTTTTTTAAAAGTATTTTTAGCCCTGTTAGTGTTACTGTTAAGTCTAAGAAATATTTGGAAACATTAATTTCTGAAAATTATTTTAATGGGTTTTTTATAATCTTTTCTTTTGTAATTGCAAAACTTTTGTTTTTTAATTGATTGTTTTTAGGTTGACTCCAAGTAAATGAAATACAGCGCGAGATGGAACTCATGCAAACAAAGAATTTAAAAGAACGTTAATTCGATTTTCATGAATTTTGTACTTTTTACAAAGAAGAAGCGATGGGGGAAAATTGATGTATAAATTATTTGTGTACAAATAATGAAACAGGAGATATTTTTGCTGTTTAACAGTGAAAATTAATATGAACAGTTTAATGCCCAATACGCACAGAATTTTAAAATCTCCAGAAATCCAATTGATAGATTTCGATACAGTCATAGGTCAACTTATGCCCAGCTGATTTGTGTCCGCACAGGAGCTTAAAACACATTAACTGCGGATGACGGGAATTTCAGTCATTGCAGTTCTATGGTTCAACTGCGAATGATGAAAGTTTCCGTCATGTTTTCCATCATGTTTATTTCAAGTTCTCCAAACAGGAAATGTGAGAAAAAGAAGGTAAAAGAGCAGACACCTTGCTGGATTAAGCTAATGACTTAATGAAAGAAACGTTATGAGATATGTTCCTTTCTCTTTACTCTTCGGAATGGAAAAGAAGACATCTTATTATAATTCACCAAATGTCCGTATGTGCGCGTCTACCGCAA
>VCCN01006885.1:10306826-10327465 GCA_006491835.1 Architeuthis dux
TACTACACTTTGATCTTTGCCAAAAGGCCGCAAAGCGATCCAATCATTTGTCTTTGTAAGGAAAACAGAACATTTTGTAAGGAAAACAGAACATCACAGTATTAGATGAATTCAAAATTTTAGATTTAGATATTAACTGAAAACTGTCAAATGAAAATAGCAAGAGATTTTTTTTTCAATAGAACATTTTTTTTTAACAGTATTTTATTGAAAACAAGAATATTTTGACAGAAAATATTTTTTTTAGCTATTGCTTATATTAACATTTCACATTCAAAAGATAAAAAAAATTATCTATCTACATTTACAATTCTTTACACAGAATTTTCTGAATTTGTCTATCTTTAATGTGAATGATATTTTTAAAATAAAATTGATTAAAAAAATCTTATGTCTATAAGTGAATTTACAATTACATTGCTATAATGAGAAAAATATAAGTCACTGAAAATTCAAACAATTTTTAGACAATAACTGATTGTATAGATTTTAATGTAAACTATTACATTGCTATAATGTGGAAAATATAAGTGCCTAAAAATTCAATCTGTAGACAAGACTGAATAGATTGTAATTTCAATTTATTACATTGTGATAATGGAAATATATAAGTGACTGAGAATTCTGACAATCTTTAGACAAGACTGCTCAGTTGTATGCATTTGTGTGGTTGATGGAGTATTTTTCTAGTTTTTCATGAAATAATTTACTTTCTCTTTATTTTTTCTTAGGTACCATATAGCATATATCCTGTCTTTAAAGTAATTAGAAACCGTCACCAAAACTGTCATCAAAACTGTCAACATAGGTTTCTTCAGTTTTTAAACTTGTCTGGCTTACTGACTGGCTATGTACACCAATGGAGCTAAAGGGCTGAAAATTCAAACATTTACTCCTGAAAATGTTTAGAAAAAAACATTTTTTTTTTTTTTTAAAAATTCCTCCCCATAATAGGTTTTTAGTTGGGGGTTCAGTTTTCAATGCAAGTTTATACTAAATTGATCCCTTGGTTTGTGTCCGGGAGCATTCACATTTGTTTTTTGAAAATTCAGACTTTTTTTAGTGATCACTGTACAACAAAAGGCAAGAAGAATAACATTCATTGATCACCCATTTTCCAATTTTCTAAATTGCTCACCCCCAACATGGCAAAGATAAGACATTGGTCAAGTGACGGTTTCTATTGAGTGACTAACCAGACCTATTATAAAAATGATTTCATAAATTTATCTTTTCGTCACATTGTGACTTCTTTTCATATAGCTACATTTTTGATTTTGTTTTTAAACAAGAATAGAAGAAGAAAAACTTTGTAAAATCTCACTCGCTTTTTCAACAATTTCCTTTACTCAACTTTCTTTTAGTGTGCGGAACAGCCATGAAATGATTGATTAATCTACACGACAGCATTTGTAGCTGACATAAGAAGCACAACTGACATTGCTAAAACTGGCTTTCCCATAAACGTTTTGGGCTACTTGTTACATGAAAAGACTAAATACTTTTATATCTGATGAAAAATATCAATGTTAACCTTAAACACTCTGCATTCTTAGTAACTCTGCACCTAGTAACTTTGATAGTCTGTAACTTGTGTGTCTGTTCATGGATGACTGAAATTGGCATGAAACACAACTGCAAAATTCAAACACAATATCGTTCAGCAATAGGAGTTGCCTGCAGTGGACAAATGTTAAGCTCAACTAGCCTACCCGACCGTGGTGAATTATTCAGCAAGAAATCCCCACCTTTGACAAATTCGTTTATTCACAGTACCTTCTCTATAAACTGCAGAAATCCTGTTTGAGTCACATTTTGAATTTTCTTAGAATAAAAAAAAACATAATATGCCGAAAATGTTGCTTATTTTCTTCCATATTCATGCAGTTTAAAAAATTGATTCTTTTCGAATGACCAATATTGGATGTAAACGTTGCAGTTCTTGGTGCATTTTGTCGATTTCCTGGCAATACTTCTTTGCTATGATGGTTTCACCAGGATTCAAGAAGTTGTAGTTAATGATTCCACTTGCCGACCACCAAACAGTGACCATAATCTTCTTTTGATGCAGGTTTCGTTTGGGGAACTGTTTTGGTGCTTCACCTCTGTCCAGCCACTGCATGGAACGCTGTCAATTGTTGTATGGAATCTATTTTTTGTCACATGTCACAATGCGATCAAGAAATAGATCATTTTCATTGCTCCCATTTATCAACCTTTTTTTGCTTTTCCAATTTGGTGCAAATGTCGAACAACAGTTGAATGGTTAATGTCTAGTTCCTCTCAAGTTGTTTTGTGTGGGTCTGCCTCAATATGGCCCTCAATTGGATATCATCAATCACAGAAAGACATCCATGACCCTCCACATCTTCAAGGCTCTCGTCTCCATTTCAAAATTTTTGGAACCAATGTTGAGCTGTACATTTGTTGACAGTCCCCTGGCCAAATACTTGGTTCATATTGTGAGCAGTTTATACTGCTTTATGTGCCAGTTTGAACTTGTATAACAAAATCGCTTAAATTTGTTTTTTTTCCATCTTTAATTTAAAATAAACCAGAATAAACAGTGAAAAGTAAATGTTCAGCTTAAATAAATAGAACAAAATTCACACTTTAAAATAGGATATTCCATGAATATAGTTAAATAATAGTTCATTCCAAAATATGCATCAAAGTTTAAAATAACAAACATCACAATTATTTTTGCACCAACCTAATACTTTGAATTGGTCATGATTGATGAATGTGTCATCAAAAAGATTTCTATAAAACGATTTTTAAGGAAAAAAAATTAGTGAATTTGTTTCAGTTGAAGAGTCCATAGTTCAAATGCTGGGTAAGAGGTATTTTTATCAGAAAAACTTTTGGAAGAGTCCAGTGTTACAAACAAAAAAAGAAAAAATCACACTGTTCATTATATAAGTTTATTAACTTAGCATGAGTTGGTATCAGACTATCTATACTTGGAGATCCAATGAGGATTAAACCCACTAACAACGGCCAGCAAGACTAGCTTGCAGATCATTGCTATACGATGTGCATTTTTAAAAATGATTACTTAGCATAGTTTGGCATCAGACCAGCGATGGTGAGAGACCCAATAAAGATTGAACACACTAACAAAGACCCGCAAGATTAGCTTGCTGATCATTGCTATTATACATGCGTCTGGATCCATTTTTTTCATATTATTTATTAGCATACATGGTTCCCACGCAACCTGGAAAATAGTTGACCAATTTTCCAGTCTTGGAAAATGAGAGAATAAGTAAAATGTCCTGGAAAATCTTAAGATGTCCTGGAAAATTCTTTAGATAATTTCTAGATGATTTCCTGGAACATCTAGATATTTTTTATTGGATATCTTTTGCTTCAATTTTAGATATAAACATTTCAAAAACGTTGGCAATGCTTGTCCCCATTGGTCAATCACCCGATTTGGTTAAACAGATTTTTCAGGGTTCCCACACATCCTGGAAAACCTGGACCTGAATAGTTAACCATTTTTCCATTCATGGAAAACCCATGGAAAATGAATAAACTCATAAACAGACAATAACTTTTGGAGCAATATCATCCTCTCTCCTAAATATTAGGCATTGGTCAATGAAGTTCAGTGCCAAAGAAGAGGCGGGAGCCAGAAGGGAGAGAGAATGAAGAAAAGAAGGAAGGAGGGAGGAAAGGAAGAAGGGGAGAAATTGGGGGTGCAGGTCGAGTAGGTGTATCCATCAAGAAAAGGTAAAGAAATTGGACATACTAAATTATACAAAAATCTAATCCATTTCAAAAGGGAAGAAATTTGCCGACAGAAACAGCATTGGGGGAGGTGGTGTAGCAAATTCACAACCAATCCAAACAACGTTAACGAACACGCTTTCAGAATTGCCAAGTATTTGTTATTTATAGTTAGAACTGTCTTTAAAATGGCAAAAAAGTGGCTAAATATTTCCATTTCCAGCTAACTTTATAGCTAAAGATGTTATATACATATTTATATATATTATAAATTAGATGTAATTAAAAATTTATACAATGTAGGGTCAGAGATAGGCAATTAAAATGTTGAGGTGTAGCTAATTTTTGTATCTCAATGATTTTCTGTATTTATATATTTTATGATTTACCAATAAAAAAAAACAACTGATATTTTAAAGCCATCCAAGTGAAAAAAAGAAGCCAGGCTAAAAAGCTAAACTGAAATTATGAAGCCAACATGTTTTGCATTCATGAGATTTGACTTAAAAAAGCCAATCTGGCAACCTTGGATGGAAGCTTGCGAAATGCGGGTTGGAAGCAAATAAAAGGAATTTCCCCTGCCAATGAAGATTGAACCCACTACCAACTGCCTGCAAGATTAACTTGCTGATCATTGCTATACGACATGCATCCTGATCTTTTTTTTTCATATGATTACTTTGCATAGTTTGGTATCAGACCATCAGTAGTGGGAGATCCAATGAGGATTGAAACCACTAATAACGGCAAGCAGGTTTAGCTTTCTGACCCTTGCTCTATGACGAGTGTCCTGACCATTTTTTAAAAAATATGATCTACTCGTTAATCCCAGTGGTAAAAAATTCATGGATATATTTGGATTGAAATTGAATTTGTTTACCCGGAAGAGTGCATATTTTGAAGCAATGGGTAGGAGTTTTTTTCACCATAATTTTAAACCCCCTCGCCCACACACGCATTGAAAGAGTCAAGTGTTACTGACAGCTAACCAAGAAAATCACACTGTTCATTATTAAAGTAGATAAAAAAAGTGATTAAAAATTTTCCAAACAAAAAATTATTTTAGTTTTAACACAATTCAGGGCATATTTTTACAAATCATTTCAGTTTCGAATAAAATTTTTGCTGATTTAATTTCTCTGGGGATTTATAGAAATGTTGATATTTTTAGTGTTTGATATTTTTAGTGTTTGAGAGATATTTCATTGAAATTTCATGAAATTAAAAAAGTGGGGATTGATTGACTTGAAAAAAATATATCCATAAGTTTTTCTTACATATCATAAAAATGTAATTCATAAATGAACAAATAGCCAAAATTTCATTGAAATCCGCTCATTAGTTAAATTTTGGTAGAATTTTAAATTTTAGGTGTGTTTTAGCCTAAGCATTTTCTAATGCAAATTATCACGTTTTGCTCTGCGTAAACAACTTTTCTAACACAAATATCTCAGGTTTATATTGTATACACAAATAGTTTTTATACCAGAATTTTCTACAATCTTTCTTCTTCTTACTAATTACACACAAATTATTACGATAAAATTCATGTTACAAATTTCGGGCGTTTTTATTGACACATGTTGCTTTGTAAAAACAATGTGGAATTACCTAAATTTCATCAACATTTACTTTATTAAAGTATTACTATTTTTATAACTATAATTCAATGTGACTTTTTTCATAGCTAAAAGCCAAAGTTGTGACTTTTATGACTTTTCCTACAATAAAAAAAAACATGATGCGTGAAGTTGTCAGATGAAAAATACACAAAGTCATTTTTGAAAGTTAAATGAATGGATAAATTCTTATGCCATTTTCGCAGTTTCAAATTGTAAAGTAAAAGTACAAATTGTGATTTTCTGTAGTTATTTAAAACAGTGATATTACTATACGATGTAATATACCCAGCCACAAAGGATAAATTGGTAATTTTAAATTGGGGCGTTTATACAGAAGGGGCTAAATCACATTCAACACCGCTTAGCGAATGCAAGTAATCAATTTGATTTAAAAGAGTTTTTTTTTTAATTTTCAGATTTTATCACATTTTATTAAGAAAAGACGTTGTAAATTTTATATAAATAAATAATTAAACAACTGTGCACGTTTTCACACAAGGAACGGAATGTTGTGCTTCACCGCTTAGCCAATTATTTTATTACATCAGACGACACATTTTCTGCGTAATTAACGTTTGCATCGTGTCTTTCTGTTTATTAATGCTACTTTATTGAACCGTTCTCTTCAGGTTCAGCATTTTTGTCATGAATTAAACGAACAATACAGAATCTTTGTAGATTGACTGAGAAATCCTAACAGGCCGCCCAAATCCGAACAAGTTACATCAATCACTTTTGTTTTGTCTGTCTTATTACAATTCCATATCTGAAAGGTGAGTTGAAAATCACTTTCTATACTTCTCTCCCTTTTAATACAATTTAAACATAACCATTATTAATTTCCACATCCAAATCTGTTTGACTTTGTTTAAAAATCTTCCACGGTTTTCCATTATCGTGAAATTCTTTATGGCTTTTGCTTAGTCACCACCAAAAGCTAACATCCATAGTAACAATAACGCTCTTTTTATATACAGCCAATCTTTATTATCTGAAATACATAAAACATAACACAATAAGTAACATAACATAAACATTTCAGATAATAATATAAACATATTACTACTTCTTCATCTAATAAATTCTTCCATAAGGAAATGGATCACCATTTGAACATAATAAATAATAATATATGTCACCAGTTCCTCATCCGAGAAATCAACAATAAGGAAATGGATCACAATTGCAACAAACCAACAAAATGAATGTCTTGTTCATTATTGTGCCTGAGCAATCACTTGGCAGATCATTCTTTATTCACTTTTATTTTCTCTCTGAATTACTAATTTATCATCATTCATTATTGGGTTCCAGTCTAGTTGGACATCACTACTTTGTGTGACTCTCTGGTTTTCATGATCTTGATTACAACCTTCTTGTGAGACCTCATTTTCTGCTGGGTTGTCTCCTTCTGTAGATACAATGACACCCTCGATCTCGAATGATGAGTAATCTGTAACCGGGATCATAATTTTTTATTGCCATGTAGGTGTCAGGGGAACCAGTCATGCTTTCAGCTTCATAATTTGGTTTTTATCTCGAATTCTAGTGGATCTGTCTGCACATGTCATCTTGACCTGATTTCCTTTGATACCAGTCACTGTATATGGATGCTCATCATATGGAGGTTTCAGTGTTATCTTCTTTTGCTGCACAAGGACACTATCGCCAATCTTGACATCTTTGGGATGTGCCCTGTGTCATTTGTCAAAATACTGCTTTTGTTTCATTTTCTGTGCATCATGACATTCTTGGGCTTTCCGCATCTTTCAGATTCCTCTGTGGTGAACATTTGGGGTAGTTTTGTCTGGAGCTTCCGGTTGAAGAGCATTTCTGCAGGAGATACACCCATACTACACTGAGGTGTGGCTCTATATTGGAGCAGGAAATTGTACAGCTCAGACTTAGGGTCTTTTCCTTCAATGGTCGATGTATGAAGCATTTTGCATAAGAGCTTCACAAAATTTCTGCAAATCCATTACACTGCGGATCGCGGGGGCTCACAAGTGTTAGTTTGAATCCCTTCTCTTTAGCATATGCCTTCATATTGTGACTTGGGTAGGGAGGACCATTGTCAGCAGAAACAGTTTGAGATATACCATGTGGTGAATATACGGTCCAGCACAGGTCTGAGTTTCTTGAAGTTGGTTGAAGTGAAATATCCACCTCCAGATACTTTGAGTATTGGTCAATGATCACATGAAGATAGTAGTCTCCACCAAGGGACCTTTAAAATCTGCATGGAGCTTCTGCCATGTATGGTAAGGGAACAGGTGTAGTGTTCTGTAGAAGCTGAATTGCACCCTACATAGTTCTCAGCAAAATCATAAACAGCTTTATTCATCTTTGGAAACCAGGGTTTTGTCAGCATATTGGATTCCTTTGTGGGACAAACCGATAACATCAGTTTGAAGTGAAGATGGAATAACAATCTGATGGCCTCTTACAACAAGCCTGTTGATGACTGAAAGCTCACCGAATGCCTCGTGGTATGCTGTAAGGTGCTCCTCGCAGAACCTTTTCTTATGAGTTGCTATACAAGATTCTGTAGCTCGTTATCAGCTGTTGTTGCTTTCTGCAGTATCTCTAGTGTCAGAGCTTGTGGCAGGCACTCTTCGATCAATTGATTGACATGAATGTCCTTTCCTTCATCAATGCACCATTCTTCTATTTCTTTCTGAGTGAACCTGTGATCGGAAGGATGGCTATAATCACTGTGTTGTTTTCCCAGCTCATATACAACATAATAGTCAAAAGATAGAAGCTTAGTGCGATGACTGTTCACACAAAGTTGCCTGAGTTTCTTTGACGAGCTGTAGATAGGTATCAATAGTTCATGATCACTGATTACTTCAACGTGGATGCCCAGGGTATACATCCTGTTCATAAGCATGCCCGTCAGTATCCCATTACTTTTCCTCTCAATTTGGCCATAACCAGATTCTGTTAGAGTCCATACTCTTGAAGTATAATTCACAGGTCTCCAGGCCAATTCGCCATCAATTATATGAGCTTGAGCTAGTGTTGTTTGTGTGTCAATAGGGCTAGAGTCAACGTACAGTTTTGTTGCCCGCTTAGTGTTGTAAGCACTGTCACTACACAATCGATCCTTGATCTCCTGAAAGTCACATCTTTCTCTTTGTCCCCATACAAAACAGGCATTTTGTTTTGTGAGAGCTTGTAATGGTGCTGTAAGTTATGGGTATGACTTTGCATTGCATTGAACAGTTTGTATATAGCTTTTCACTTCGTTGCATGATGTTGGAACTGGCCAGTCACGTATCACTGCACATTTCTCTGGGTCAGGGGAAAACCCTTTGCGATTTGTTGATCGATGAGCACTTCTTCAGTGGCTCTGTTGAGATTGAGTGTAATTTCTAAGTATGGAAGCCCAAAAAGAAAAAAAAGATTAAGTTGCATTTTCTTTTCTTGATGACGAGAAACTCAATTCGTGGTGTTGGTTTGGTGGAGAATCAAAACATTTCAACTTTCCTCGCGAACAGTCAGTCTTGTATATCATTTTAGTTGGGTTCCATATCAATCCAACATGATACGGCTAAGAAAATTGATATTTAGCATTACTAGTGGTGGTAGTAGTAGCAGGAGGAATTGGTATGAGTATTTATGATTGCTTATTAATTAATATACTGAAAGGTCAATTGAAATGTAGGCTGAATTATTACATTATTGGATTCATTATTCTGCCTTTTCTTTAATAATATCTCTTTTACTTTACAGATTATCCAGTGTGGTAAAAAATAAAATGAAAGAATATATTCTTATCAGAACCAAGTGAAGACAAATGACTCTGATTTTCATCTTTCAATCATCAATCAACTTTGGAAAGCAATTTGTTACCACACAAGTGAGAAAACAAAAGAATTTCAATGAATTCAGTTTTAGCTACAGACATGGAAACGCACACTAAAGAGAAATTATATTCTTGTGAAGTATGCACTTCCATATTTTCAAAGAGTTCATATTTAAAAAGGCACATGCAAACACACACTGGGGAAAAACCTTATTCTTGTGACATTTGTGGCTCTGCATTTTCAAGAAGTTCATCATTGAAACGACACTTACGTACACACACAGGAGAGAAACCATTTTCTTGTGATATGTGTGGATCAGCTTTTTCACAGAAGTACCATTTAAAAGCACACATGAGAATACACACAGGAGAGAAACCATACTCTTGTAAACTATGTGGATTTTTATTTTCAGACAGTTCAAATTTGAAAAAGCACATGCAATTACACGCAGGAGAGAAACCATATTCTTGTGATATTTGTGAAGCTACATTTCTAAAGCGTTATGATCTGAAAATACACTTGCGAATACATACTGGTGAAAAACCATATTCTTGTCAAGTATGTGAATCTACATTTTCCCACAGTTCCATTTTAAAGCTACACATACGAACACACACAGGTGAAAAACCATATTCTTGTAAAATATGTGGAGTTGCATTCTCACATAATTATAATTTAAAAAGGCATATGCTAGGGCACACTGCGGAACAGCCATAATTTTGCCAAATATGTGGATGTTCATTTTCAAGCAGTGCTGCTTTGAAAAGACACTTTGCAACACATAGTGAAGAGTACCCATTTTCTTGTGGAGTCTATGGATCTACATTTTCAACAAACTTAGAACAGCACATGAGTACACACACATAATCTTGTGAATTGTATGATTTAGCATTTTCACTTAATTCTGACTTAACAAGGCGCAAGCAAATACAACAGAGAAGATATATTCTTTTGAATCTGTGAATATTGCCTTTAAAAGATAATTTTTTTTGATCTTTGAGGTGTGTCATGGTTAGGTGGAGATGGTGGTTGCATTATTCTGTCCATCCATTTTCTTTCTTTATATTACTTATATTACTTAAGACATTTATTATAATACACTTATGACTTGCTAGGCCTGTCGAAGCTTCACCAGAGCTCCGTTAACCGTACATTTCAAAAACACATTCCTTACACTATCCGTTGCCAACCTCTCATGTCACTGGTTTGAATTCAGTGTTATCCATCTTCTAGACTGGTTGACAACCAAGGCTGAAGAGCACAGTTTGCTCTGATATTTATCCATAGCTGAGAAGAGATGGATTCTTGCCTATCCCATGGGCATTAGTGCGAATTGAATCCAAACTCTCTCAGCCAGAGTTTGAACTCTGTTCACCAATTCCATTTTTCATGCTGCTAACTGTTATGACACATGCACCTCTTTAAAAGATACAAGTTTATGAATTTCTTTCTTGAAGGACACATCAGATCTTTGAGAGGAAAATCCCTGAGATCACCTTCAAGATTTGTGGAATTTTGTTGTTTTTAAGTTATGAGATTATTGCACTAAAAGCAAACATGATTATCAGTTGAGAATACAAAATAAAGTTAAATTTCCTTCTTCCCTGATAATGATTGATGTGTCCACCTATTTTGACAAGAACCAAATTGTTTATATAATGTCTCCAAATGAAAAATAATAATTTGTCTTTAATGCCTTTTATATTCGATAGAATCAAACTAGAACATCATGGCATTAGTTTCAAAATGTACATTTTAGTCTCTTGAAACTACTTTGATTTATTTATCCAAATAAAAGTCCTTAAAATCAAGTTGTGTTGTTGTTATATCTGCTGTTTTCCTTATATTATATCGACAAAATCCTGTTTGGCCAATTGTTGCATATATTTGTATCCTTGTTGTTCTCTGGTCTTACAACGTAACAAAGAACTTCTGATTACTTGTACCTTAACTCAAGTTCACTGTGTGTTGCTCACAAATTTAACTCTCACTGCTGTTCACAATGACTTCCACCTTTGCTTCCAGATAGAGGTTCTGCTCAAAATGCGACTTTTCACAAAAGCGAGACTTAAAACTCAAGGCCCATCAACTACTCAACTATACTCCTCCATTTATACATTTGGTATTCTGCTGAGTAACAAGTGTTAAGGGGTGGAGTCATAGTAGTAGTGAGAATACCCAACAGTTGTTCAGTTTGTTTTAACTTAGGTTTGTGGTATTTTCTCTCACACATTTTGTCTTTACAAAGCCTTTGACAATTTAGTCAGGTGCCTTATATTCAAAATAAAGGCTCTCGTTCGATTTACATGCCAAATTTGATTTTTTTTTTTTGCATGGTTACATGCCCAATTTTTAATTAACAGGAAGTGGGTTTAATCGAGCCTAAATATTAACACATTGTAATTGCTGGACCAGATCAGAGTTGGTCAAGAAAATTTGATTTTGGTAGTTTTCAATTCTTTTCAATTCCTTTACGTTGCAAAGATAACAGTTACTTACTGTTTTAAGGTCTTACTAATCCCTAGTGCCTGTAAAAAAATCATCAATTTACAAAATATTATTTTATGGACCATGCCTTTTCACTCAAGTTGACTGAAATTAGACACTGTCCTCTTGAACTACAATGATTTACTTCCATTACTAAATGAGTTGAGAACAGAAGTAACATAAAGAATACAACTTCAACCATAACTAAGAATTGGTCCAAAGATACAAGATGTTGGATGCAGTATGGTTTTAAGAAAGATTACAAAATCAAGAATAATCATGGATGACAATCTACTTCAAGTAGACAAGGAGGCTGAATGTCAGAGTGTTGCCCTGGAGCCACATGAGTGAGGCAGAATGTCAGAGTGTTGCCCTGGAGCCACATGAGTGAGGCAGAGAAATGCCAACTTGGGCTGCTACCAATGTCCTGTTGCTGCTAAAAATATGTCTAGAGGAAAATCAAATACAACTTTAACTGGTTTAATAGCACTTTTGTTTAGAAGTCCTCCTGCAGATTACAAAACACTGTATAAAGTGTTGTGCCTTACTCAAAGCATTTCGGCTGTTGTAACTGGACAGAGTCGAAAAACAATAATTACCTTGGACCTCGATTTGTATGAGAGCCGTTAAACTGCACCAAGCAAATGGGATATCCAACTGGTTCCTGCGAATAGAGGAACTGCATACATGCTTTGCCTTCCGCCATGCTCTTGGCAAGTACATAAAAGGAAGTGGCATTGAAGCTGTAAGCATTGAAGAAGGTATATACTCACCTGCAACTATACAACAAATACTTGGAGGGAAGAACTACAAGAGAGGTGTTGAATATCACACTACAAATACTTTAGCGATATGGGAAATGCTATTTGAGGTTTTTCCGAAAAACAACCAAAATGTTGAGGAGATCATAAATGACTGTCATGTCTTTCGAGAGAAGTTACATGACAAAAATTCTGATATTGATGTATTTTGTGGTGAAATTAAGAAGTCTCTGCAAAATCTTGACATTATTAAAAAGGAGAGATTCTCTGGTGCCATATCAAGGTTCCTTCTGAATTACTTTCACCAAGGTGGAAGTTTTCTGCATCTGATCAGAACTTCACGACAAGGTGATCTGAAACTGTACATACCAGCTCTACAAGAACATATCTCAAGTATTAATTTGCACATGACACATACAGTATGCATGATTTGTTCCATTTCACATTGTTGCAACAACTGAAAAAGAATGATGCAGAAACTTGGAGCTCAGTTGAGGATAACTTTAGTGTTGCAAGGTCAGTCATCCGTTTCACAAACCTCTTTGTTGATCAAACACTCGAACAACAGATATGTGGTCTTAAAGCACTTGACAAGTATCTGTTAATTGTCCCTGAGGTCAAGTGTTTAGTGGAAGAGTTCCAAGCTAGTTATGGTGTAAATCCTACAAAGGCATCAAGAGTACAGCAAAATGCAGCAAAGATAAAGAATGGGCTTCTTAAGCATTGCGTGGAAAATCATTTTGCTGCAGATACATAGTTAATGAATATAATATCAAATATGACAGTTTCACCCATAGCAGAGAAAGATATTGTGGAAAGAGACATTAGAGGAGAGCAAGCATTCAAGAATGTTGTTGCTGATAGGCTTGTGATTGCCACAGTGAAGATGTCCATGTGGGATCGGATCAAGAAGTTCTCACTGAAATCATTTGCAAACTGGCAAAAAGAAGCACAGTTAACAAGAAAGTCATCAAGCTTAGGCAAGATCAACAGCTTCTTGCAAGGTTTCTAGTCATTCAGAGATCAAGACCAGAGTTAGTGCAGAAACTAAATGACGTAATAGGCACATACGAGTTCTCTACAATCCTTAGATCATTGTTTTCAGCATATGGGCAACTTTTAATTCCAGCAGATAAAAGTGCTTTTCTTAAAGCATCAGAGTCACATGTTGACTTTGAGAATCAAGCAGAAGTTGAAATAGAGCAAAGTGGAAGGGCAACAAGATTTGCATAATTGATGCTATGGGGGTTGTTAAAAAAAGGCACTGAAATGTCTACCTGTGTTGACTTTGCTCAAACATTTGTCAACAATATTAAGAAAATTCTTCCTAAATATAACGAAGGAAGGGTGATTTCTGATCAATACATTGAACATTCTCTGAAATCACAAACAAGAGTAAAGCGTACTTCTGGCATAGATCCTGAGAAATTCCAAGTCAACCGCACAACCCACATCAAACATGTGCCATTGAAAACTCTTCTTTCCCATATTGAAACGAAAGCCCAACTGACAGAGTACCTTGGAACAGCATTGCTACAGGGATAACAGGGAAGAACATGTATGGTACAAGCACTTATTCAAACCAACCTGCATCTAACAGCATAATCACTAGGAAACAGACACCATAATCCTGATTCATGTACTCTCTGTCATTAGTTTATCCCCTCATTGAAATATTGATGTAAGATCCCCTGACACAGATGTTATTATATTATTGATGGACGATAGTTGGTCAAGAAAAATCAAAAGCCTTGATAGGTCTGCATGCAATGATAAATTCATTCCTAACACTTTCTGTTGATAATGACACAATCCATGCTTTGTAATCACTTGCTGAAGATGATTTTGATTTGGAAGAGAATCTGGATTGCATTCAAAAGTTCTTGTGTGTTGTCTATTTAGCTGTGACAAAAGTAACTAAAGTAAATGAGTTAAGATGGGAGCTGTTCAGCAGGAGGAATATGGAAGCAAAAAACTTACCTCCATCTCTGGGAGTATTAATTCCCCACATAGCAAATCTAATTGCTAGAATTTCAAAAGGGTATAGAAGTGCCATAAACCTAATACCCCCTTTTACTGAAAATGAATAGTATCATGTAAAATAGATGATTTATGATAAGCAATGACTAAACTCTAATCAATAAGTGCAATTCCTAATGATGTATAAATGTTGATTTTTATATACGGCTATCCCCGCTTTTTAAAAGTTTGCTTTACATCACTTTTTAAGGGATAATTTTTGCATCGAAACATTTCATTAACATGTGGCAGGGATAGCTTTTGCATTGAAACATTTCATTAACATGTGGCAGTGATAGTTTTTGCATCAAAATATTTCATTAACATGTGGCAAGGATAGTTTTTGCTTCACAATATTTCATTAACATGTGGCAGGAATAGTTTTTGCATTGAATCATTTCATTAACATGTGGCAGGGATAGTTTTTGCATCAAAATATTTTCATTAATGTGTGGTTGGGATAAAAAGTACTGCCATCTGAGAATGCTCATAAATTTTCCCATATAAATGTTAATTGCTTCTTCGCTTTAGGCCTTTTCAACTCATGAAAGGTTTTTATAGGAATGTTCTACTTTTGAATAGTGGGAGAAACCTACAATTGAACGATTGATCATAGAAACAGAAACATTGTAAACTTCAACTTGAAAAATGAGTGCAAAAATCTTGTCTCTTCTTACTAAATCCTATAATTAAATACTTACCAATAAAAGGTGAATCACTGAAAAGTGAATAGCTGTAACTTACCCCTTGAAAATTGGGTGTATTCCCTTTTTGAAACTTTGATAAACATATTGTGAGTTTCTGAGGCACTTTGAAGAGTTCTATTTTTAACTTTTAAATTCATAAACCGCTTGTGATACTCAATGAATAGCATAAAAAATAGTGCAACTCTTCTGTGAAGTGAATAACAAAATTTAAAAATTCATCAAATGGTCAAATTTTAATCAGAAGTTATTTTCTTTGAAATTGACATTTGTATTTTCTTTGTATGAATTTAAGAGTTAATGTTTTCCATTTAGAAATCACTAATGAAATTTTATGTTCTGTAGACTAAACAGATCAAAGCTGTAACACTGGAAGGGAAGAAGGTTAACAAACCAAATGCAAGAAGTATTTTACAATACGTACTTCATCATCAAAAAAGTAAGTATAAATATCTGTTGCATTTCACACTATACAAGTGGAACATTCTGTTTCAAACCTGACTATTAATTTTATCATATTTCATTGAGACTTTAGCTTCCTTCTGATATACATGATTTGAAAATGTGGAATCAACTTGAAAATGTCGTTTATCAGCTGTTTTGGATAGATTAATTTGTGACAAATTCCTAAACAGCATAATAATTTGCATCATCCTAGCAGAATTTCCATTCCAAATGGTTCAATAGGTTTAGGTCTGGAAATATACATACCAATAATGAACCTCAAGGGAGAACCAAACCTGTTCTTTATGATGAATAATTATCGACAGTAGTGGCCAACGACCCATGAACAATGGTTCAAGCACTTTCTGGAGACTTTAGGACTTCAACAGCTACCATATCACATTATCTCAAGACAATAGGAAAGCTTAAAAAGTTTGAAAAATTGGTCCCACTCCCACATGAACTGAATGAAATGCTCTATGACTGTTCCAGACCCACAACTTTCAGCTGACTGTGTCTAAACTTACAGAATTGGAATATGAAGTCTTGTAGCATTCTCCATATTCACCTGACATTTATCCTACAGATTATCATCTTTTCAAGCATTTTGAAGTTCATATCTGTAATAAAAAGGTTCAATAATAGGGAAGCAATAATTCATGCTTTTACTGAATTTGTGACCAAAAGTGACTAAAGTGACCTAAAGAATTTTCAATAGATGGCATATTATCAATAGAGGATCGCTGGAAAAAGTTTATTGCTTCAAATGGGTCATATTTTGATTACATATTTACTGTTTTCTGTTGTTTAAATCATCCTTCATCTTACTATCTAAAAATAACATTTCATATGTAACAACCTAATTAACTGATTTTATATTTTTGGATGAAAGTTTAAATAGCACAAAGATGTACCTAAAATATTTGACATTCAAAAAATGCCCAGACAACAAATTCCATAAGATAAATGATTTTTAGGTCAGAATACAAAAGAATGTGTGTTATTAATACCAAATCCTATAAAAACAGATTAGTGTGGTGTAACAGCTGAAAATAAAATAACATAATTTGAAATCTTCAGTTTAAGAAACTAATTCATTTAACATTTTTAAATCTTGTAAATGCAGGTAATTTATCTTCATGGCAATAATAATGAGAAAAAAGTCTTCAACTTTACAGTAATCCGTCTCTTTAATCATATAAGAATGATTTTATGGCCGTAGTTATAATCAGGAATTATGTGGATAAGATTGTGAATTATTTCTCCAGCAAAATTTCAAATTCTCATGCACTCCAACTAGAAGACCAAGAAGTAAGTAGTGCCCTTAAGCTGGCTAAGGCTTCATATGTCCCTGCTTGGGCTCCACATATCATATTACTACTTATTCGATATGTGAATTAGAGTCACTTCACCCTGCAGAAGAGCAAAAGCTTCATTAAAATCCTGATTCACATTAAATAATGGTTTTACAAGCTATAAATACAAACTGAAACATAAATAGAAACTAGCATTCCAAGGGAAATTATGAATCACCACTACCCATATATGCTGTGTTGGGAGTGATCAATTAAAAAGTTGGAAAAAGGAGTGATCAATGAATAAGTTACTTCTCTCACCTTTTGTTGGGCTGTCATCACTAAAAAAGGTCTGGATTTTCAAAAAACAAGCAGGCACAAACTAGTGACCAATTTAGCATAAACCTACATTGTATATTGACCCCCCCCCATAAAACCTATTTACGGGAGAATTTTCAAAAAACAAAAAAAGCATTTTTCCCTTCTCATTAAGGGGAGTGTGTGTGCTAAAATTCAAGTTTCTATTATGAACAGTTAGGGCTGGGCAAAGTCAGAATATATAGATGGATATATAGATACATATAAATGTCAGAACACATGATTAACCTAAACAGGCTTGTTGCAGCCCCCTGGACATAATGGATGCCCCCCCCCCCTTACTCACTGTACCCTGGTGACAGGCCTAAACCTAAACCCAGCAATAAACCAGTGTTGCAGGTAGCAGTGATTAATACTAAATCATTCATATTTTAAAATGATTAAAAATCACAGATTGTTATTCTACTCAATTGCTGGTAAAATAGGTTTTTAAACAAATAGGTCATTCAAATTCTATGTATAAGTATTGATAAAAAAATGCATTTATTTTACATGACAAATATTTATTTTTCAACATAATCTCTTCCCTTGTCGATGCACTTGACCTAACTTTTCTCCATTAATCACATTATTCAGTGAAGATTTCAGATAGAAATCTAGCTATTTGCTGTGTCAAGCTACAGACTATTTGATGCACTCTCATGTAAGGGGGGGCTTCACAGCCTTTTAGCAAAGATCAAAGTGTAGTATCTGTTCTTCGAAACCGCTATGGCCTCGAAGTTCAGAGAACCGCGGCCCTTCAGGGGTGGCATGCTCGGGTATCGTCCTGGGAGAAGTTGCATAGGATATCTTGGCTGTGGCTAGGATCAAAGTGTAGTATCTTTTCTTCGAAACCACCATGGCCTCGAAGTTCAGAGAACCACGGCCCTTCGGGAGTCCTTGTGGCATGCTCGGGTATCGTCCTGGGGGAAGTTGCACAGGATATCTTGGCCAGCTGGACGGGAGGCGATCACCATTAGCATTCTCAGGATTCGTCCTGTGAAGCTTTTGGAATCTCCACCCCGTTATCCCGGTCCTCATGGCATTTGTCTCAGTGACAGGGATTTGGGATTCTCCCCTACCCCCTACTGAATCCGGCACTGAGGCCGGTAGTGAATGTGTTACATGATAAAAATGTGATGTTTTTACATAAGTCTGTTCAGTGAAAACAAAATACAAAAAGAAATTATCATTTATGATATCACTGGTGTATATAACAATGTACAGAGAATCACCAGTAAGTCTCTGACCTTTCACTCAGAGAAGGTTTGCTCCTAAATTAAGCAATTATTCACTTTCCGAAACAAGTCATATCAAATAAGATGAAGCACTAATATCTATATTAGACACTGACATTTAAAGCAAAAACAAATTTGCTTCTTGTGTCTCACGACACATGAGGCAATGATTTTTGTCTCCATTTCTCAAATGATCCATGGAGACCTGATCATTGTTTGTAGCAATTGTAGGTTTTTATGGGGCTGGGATGTTAGCCCGACGCCCAAGATGGACTGCCTTACAGGGCTAAAGGTCTCAATCTGCCCTGCTAGTTACCCACAGTGAGTGTGTGTGTGGGGGGGGGGGGTATGATTCATGTCTCTCCCAAGGGCACAGACCTGCCAAGGTTTAGAAATTCTCAGGAGTGAGATTTCCTAAAAAAGAAAATCTTCAATTCTAGAAGCTCTAAAGCAGCTATTTCAATGTATTGAAAACCTATCTTAACATAATTTTAAACCAAGATAATCAACAAAATGTGGGAGACTTGGTAGGTCTGCAAATAGGAGGGAAATATTTTTTACAGGCATATTTTTTTCAATGCGGGAGATTCGTACAAATTCATTACATGGGGTGGAGGGTGGAGACAGCACTTGGCTTCAAAATGTGGGAGACTTGGTAGGTCTGAGGGCATTCTGCATTAGTGTGAAGTGAAAGCAAGATTTTCCGTGCTGTACACCTTTAGGCCATATGCACCTTTAACATTTCATTTAACCATCACTAAATAAATAAATAAATATAATTGGGTATGCTCAAAATGAGTAACATTGAATGATACCCCTCCTCCATTAAAACATTCTATAATAAATTGAAAATAGTTATATATTTGTTTTACAGAGATAATACTATTTTGATAATATCAAACCAGGATTAGGCTGTTTTAAAAGATGGTATGTTAATTTTTGTCAGCAATATTATCAGTAACACCATGACTAATGTTCATGATTAAAATCCTCAAAAAATAGCCATCACATCAGATGAATATGATCCGATGTAAAATAGTTTAATGATTGTTCAATAGAAATCTCAATAAATGTTTGCTACTTTTTGGGTTGAAATGCCATTAAAAGGCATCTTTTTTTTACCAGGGATAATCTTAAAATATTAGCCCAAACCAAAAATCAAGTGTGGTGAGTGCCTTATCTTTATTACAAAAACTCACTGGCATTACATTGTTTTCGAGGTGATGGTTATTATTAGCAGATAATAACATTTGGCCACTTTATAGTATGGATGACAAAACAGCCATAACTACTTTTTTGTACATTAAACCGATTGAACATTTAATAAATAAAACAGAGGCACTCCTATTTTTCTTTTTTTTTAAACAATAAATTTTAATTCTCTAAAATAATACATTACAATTTGCGTTCGTTCAACATGAAATCTTAATTTTGTTATAATTCATTTAACCATCAAAAGATATTGATCTTGTCAAAAAGTAGGACCAATGTTTGTTTTGAGGTTATTTAACCTGTACCACCTCCCCACGAGAACAGAATGTGACACAAGGTCGACTTACTGTGGGGTGCCGCACGCGTGTGCAGTTTTTGCAAAGTTGGTATCAGTTGTCTCCCTTGTCATTGTTTTTTCCATATGCAACAAACGAAGTGATTCGTGTTTGTGTAAAACTAAGAAAATTTTCCACTACGCATAATGTTTTAGTTTTAATGTTGTAATTTTCATTTTCTTCCGATATTTTGTTGAGCAAAGCCAAACGAAAGAATGTCGAGGTACGTTTCCTTTTCACTTGAATTTATTACATAACATTAAATAGATGTGTAAGAAAATCTTTTCTCTTTTGTCTCTCGACCTACGACGTGTTATAGATTTTATTGTAATGAATGCCATATCAAATGATTCTTCGTTTTTACTTATATTTCTAGTTTTTAAGGCCTTTTCATACTTTCAAAATGCGTGATTAATGTGAGAAATTCTCTACTTTTTATTTTAAAAAAGGAAAAATCTTCTGTGATTTTCTTTTTCTCCAAATTATTCTGATATTGGAAATGCGAATTGATTGCAGTCCTAGAAACAATAATCTTTCAGATTTAGTCCGTTTCATAGTGTTCCTTTGTAACTAAAAATGATTCATTTTTTACTGTTTAAGTAAACCTGTGATGTTGAT
>VCCN01006885.1:10343033-10361975 GCA_006491835.1 Architeuthis dux
TAACGATGATAGTATGATAGATCTGATTTCCAAGAATAATGGCATAAACTCATGAACATTTACTCTCTTTTTCTCAAACCTTGATACAAATTTCAAGTGTAGACCATTAGCAACTGATATATTAGTTGTATGTTCAAAGTCAGTATATTGTGCATGAAAAAGTCATTATGTTCATTTTAACCTTCTTACTATGAAATGGGGAAACGTCATCAGTTGTCATCAATTTTTTTTTTATTGAAAACATCTTGTCATCATTCTTCCCAGGCAAATTCGTTGCCTTATACTTGGTCATTGATACTTTGCTGATTGCTTGACTATGAGAAACTGAAATATACTTGAAGATTTTCAGTTTTTTTGCTCTACTTGTTTTCTTTGAGCAAAATACTACTTAAATCTTTCCCTACTCATGGAGAAATCAAGACGGTCTGGTTAGTTAGAAAAGGGGATGATCAATAAATAAGTTACTTCTCATGCATTTTGTTGGGCTGTGATCACTAAAAGGTCTGAATTTTTAAACAGTAAGCAGACACAAACTAATGATTAATTTCACATAAACTTACATTGCAAATCGAACCTCCCACTAAAAACATATTTAGGGTGGTGAATTTTCAAAAGAGTTTTGTAGACATAATGAGTAAATGTTGCAATTCTCAGCCCTTTAGCTCAATTGGTGTGGCCTGTAGGCGTGATACATACATAGCCAGCCAGACCAACTTGAAAGCTGAAAGAAACCTATGTTGAGAGTTTTGTTTGATGGTTTCTAACATGAAAAAAATCAACATCTTCTGTAAATTTCAGAAGATTAATGCCTTTCAAATGAATCTTTGTAAAGAAGAAAAGTTATCTTTTCTATGTTTCATTCATTTTATTTTTAAGGTTATAAAGCGTTTTACACAATTGCACACATTTTCATGGTGAGAAATTTTTCTGATCTTTTTATCTGATGTTTCTTATAAAATAAAAACTGATTAAAAAGTAAAAATGCAAATATTTAAATTCTTGTTTGATGTAGATTCTATTTATGACGAACACATTATATAATATGCTAGAATTCATTGAAACACAAACAGTTATTATGAATTTGTAATTCTAAATAATGCACAAGTATGCTGTTTTCTTTGACAAGATTTCTTTTTCATAAATATTTCTTTTGGTGATTCTTTTTTTCTCATTCACAGGTGACAATGGCAATGGAGAAGAAACACAAACAAACACATAGTGGAGAGAAACAATATTCTTGTCAAGTATGTGGATCAGCATTTTCAGATAATGCTAATTTAAAACAACATATGCAAACACACACTGGAGAGAAACCCTACACTCATGAAGTGTGTGGATCAGCATTTTCAGTAAATTCAGCATTGAAATCACACATGCACACACATACTAGAGAAAAATCATATTCTTGTGAAACCTGTGGATCAGCATTTTCAAGGAGTTCCGATTTGAAAATACACATACGAATACACACTGGAGAGAAACCATATTCTTGTAAAGTGTGTAGATCAGCATTTCGAACGAGTTCACATTTGAAAGAACACATGAGAACACATACTGGAGAGAAACCCTATGTTTGCAAAGTGTGTGGATCAGCATTTACACAGGATAGCATTTTAAAAAAACATATGTTGACACATACTGGAGAGAAAGCCTACTCTTGTCAAGTATGTGGATCAGCATTTTCAAGGAATTCACATTTGAAAGTACACATGCGAACACATACTGGAGAGAAATCTTATGGTTGTGAAGTGTGTGGATCAGTATTTTCAGAGAATGGCAAGTTAAAAATACATATGCGGTCACATACTGGAGAGAAACCATATTCTTGTCAAGTGTGTGCAGCAGCATTTTCAGTAAATTCAGCATTGAAATCACACATGCACACACATACTGGAGAAAAACCATATTCCTGTCAAGTGTGTGGATCAGCATTTTCACTAAATTCCAATTTAAAAAAACATGTGCGAACACATACTGGAGAGAAACCCTACTCTTGTCAAGTATGTGGATCAGCATTCTCAGCAAATAAGAGTTTAAAAAAACATATGCAAACACATACTTGAGAGAAACTCTACACTTGTGAGAGAAACCATATTCTTGTAAACTCGGTGGATCTGCATTTTCACAGAGTCTACATTTAAGTAAACACCTGCAGGCACACACTGGAGAGTAAGCTTATCTGCGCAAGGTATATGAATCAGCATGTTTACAGAGTTCACATCTAAGTCAACTGTTGCCAACACATACTGCATTTTTATTGAGGTCCTGTTTATATGTTTGTGAACACATGCTGGAAGGAACTCTTTTCTTTTAAAGTACCATATTTGACATATGGATCAGTTTTTGTAGAAAATTCACATTTAAAAGCCAAAAATACTTACTGGAGAGAAAAATTTGAATAATTGGTCTGGACTTTGGTATGATATGTACAACATTTCATGGTGGAGAACAAATGGGATCTTGTGCTACAAGGATTTTAATGAACTAAAATTCACAAAAAAATGTCAATTTGTGCATGTTAAATGAATTTTCAAATGGAATATCTCATTTTATATGGAAATTTAGGAGGTTTGATTATCATGATTCTGCCAATTGGTCTCATCAATAAAGAATTTTATTACATGTCGATTTTATTTTTAAACTATGACGGAAAGTCAGGGCTGAGTTTTACATTATAATTACATTGTAAATAGAATGCCCTTCGTATATATAGGAAGTTTCATTATTCCTTTTTCTTTTTAACTTAAAAAAAGGTAAAATTAAAATTTGAACCAGCCCTAATTGTGTTTAATTCAAATACATTTTCTACTTTTTTTTCTTTCAATTTCATTTAAATTATCCCATTTTTCCATTTGTTGAGAAATTGCACCCCACCCCCCAAAAAAAACAATAGGTACTGAAAAAGTTTTCTTTCAATTATGTCAATTCCAGTCATCCATATTTATCACAAACAATTCAAAATAAACAGTAACTACCTCACTTTGTGGAGGGGGAGAATTTAAGATTACGTAACATCAAAACTGACCTTTCAACTCACGAACAGTCAATCGACGCCTCCGGTAAATAAATATATTTTTCACTATATTTACAGAAAAAAAGGAAGAGTTATTTTTTATTTGCAAAATTATTGCAATTATAACCTTAGAAGAGCGCTAAAAAGTGTGTGGTAGTTGCTAACACGTATAGTTTTTTCTTGGCCTCGTGTAAGTAACTTAGTCAATGATTGTTATTTTTTATTTTTCTACCACATACTGAGAAAGTATTCAGCACATCATCAGGTGTGATAGAAATACACTTCTGTGCAGTAACAAAGTTCACATCTGGATTATCATAAAGCACTTCCAGTATTGCCAATTTAGCATTTCTTGTTTTGGCAGTGCGAAAAAGCACTAGATTAGCACGGCAGGCTTAAACATTTTGGCCATATTTTTGGTGTGTCTTTGCCCATTTCTTTTGTTTTTTGTATCTTTCGGGTTTTTGGTGTTTTAGCTTTTTTTGGCTATTATTTTAAAAATTTAGCATTTTTTTAGCAACACAGCACTTCTACTCGCAGCCCCCCTGAACTCTTAATGGACCGCCTACTCGCTGTACCCCGGTGACAGTTCTGCTCACCACTGGTTGATAATGGTCGATAATAAGCAAAAAGAAAAAGGAATTCCCTTTTAAGATAAGTACTTTGAAAGGGACTAAGGCACAATTGCCCTAGGTAGGCTATTTTTTTCATTAGTATTGAATGGTTGGATACATCTCGGACATTGTAAAATGTAAATTTGCAGTCAAGAAAAATTGAAGGTGTTGAAAGGACAAAGATGTCTATTGATAAGAATGATTCAGAAAATATACAGCTAGTAAAATATTTAAATTTTGCAATCAATTTATAGGCAATAAGTTTTTACAATTTGACTTTTGAAGAGTTTATTATCAGTGTCCAAGAGTTACATCTTAATTTATTGCTTTGTAGAAGTATTCACTAACTGGGCACTCCAAATCAGGATTTTAAACATTTTTAAATTTTCTTCATTTTTTAAAATTTGTGCAAATTTTCAAATGCTTAACTTTTTAATTTTTTAACTTGTTCAGAATTTTTCCTCACATTCGCACCTGTTATTTCCTTTATGAGCGTGGACATGAAGAGTTTGGTGAGAACCCCACTAATGCCATAACAGATTACCTTCTCATCGTAGCTGTGTACACAGCCACAGCTGATCATTTTGAGGATTCTGATCTGGGCAAACTGAGAGCATACAAGTTCCTGAACAACAGATCAACCCTCTTAAAGCTACCACCCCCAACAGAGAACGCATTTCTCCTGCAACTGAAAAGGACTCCTCTAGCAACCATCATTGACAAGAATGCACACATCACCATGCACAGAATTTGGATGGTCTCTGGATGATGGAAATGCAGTTCCATTTCCAAAGGTAGTTCCATGCTACATACAGTGCCGTTGCCAAGGACTAGCAACCAAATGCAGTAGAATACAGTACACTGCAACACTTTTGAACACCAGCAGCAGCAGCAGTGACTCAGAAAAGCAGGTGAAAGCAAAAACTGTTTACTTCAGAAAATTTACTCAAAATAGCTGCTATGATGAATACCAACATTTGTTGGAACATTGGGCATTCAGTGTGGGTTACATATTTAGATTGGCAATCCCGTTTTCTAGTTCTGGCCAAGTTGAGGATTATTTTGTGTTCAACTTTTGTTAATTCTGTATCATATTTGCTGATGGGAAATGTCAACCTATAGTTAATAACCAAGAAGTGAAATAAGTGTTTTGCTGCCAGGAATTTTGTTTCTTTAATTACCAAAATACGCCATTTTTCATACAAAGTAACAAAGAACTTCAAGTTACTTGAACCTTAACTCATGTTCACTATGTGTTGCTCACAAACTTAACTCTCAATGCTGTTCACAATGACTTCCACCTTTGCTTCCTGATCGAGGCTCTGCTCAAAATGCGACTTTTCACAAAAGCTAGACTTAAAGCTGAAGGCAAGACTTAAAACTCAACTATACTCCTCCATTTATACACTTGGTATTCTGCTGAGTAACAAGTGATAAGAGGTGGAGTCATACTAGTAGTGAGAGCACCCAACATTTCTTCAGTTTGTTTTAACTTAGGTTTGTGGTATTTTCTCTTTCTCTCACACTTTGTTCTTTCTATGTGTTTTTATTAACAAAACATTTGACAGTTGCAACAATATTAAAAAATCTTAAAAGTATAAAGGTCCCCCAACAGAAAAATGTTAAAATAGTACCTAAGAACCTGTATAATAATTCAGCAGTTTCAAAGTTCAATATTTCTTGTATGTTGACATATGGTTATTTACATATAAAATGATAAACAAACAATTGGATCGACCATAACTTACCATTTTTCAATTCATGGGCTTTTGCCAACATCATAGTCAAATTTAAATTATAAACAAAAACAACAAAAATCGTTTGAATCTATCTCTGTCTGGCTCTATACATAACATTACAAACCAATGTATCATATTTTGACCATTTAAAACAGTACTTTTGAATATTAAAACATACATTACAATACATTTAATTACAAAGGATATAAGTTAATTACAGAATAAATGAAAGCAGAAAACTTGACCATTTAAAACTATTTTATTAAATTCAACTACAAAGGATATAAGTGGGGGGGGGGGCTTGAGCCCCTGTCCTTTTTCTTCATATCAATTCTTTTAGTAAAATTTCAGAAATATATTTTAACTAGCATTTGAAGGGAAAATATGAATCACCAACACCTATATATGCTTCTTTTTACCTTGTAAATTAAACAGTGGTGGTGGGCAGTGATCACTAAAAAGTGCAAATTTAAAAAAAAAAACAAGTGAGAATGCTGCTGGACACAAACTAAGGAATTGATTTGGCATAAACGTACATTGTAAATTGAACCCCCCCACTAAAAAGCGATTGGGGTTCAAAAAACCTTTCCCTACTCATTGAGGGGAGTTCAAAATTTCAAATTTCTACTATGAACAGTTAGAACTGGGTGAAGACCGGATAAATAGATAGATACATATAAATATCTGAACACGTAAATAATCTAAACCCAGCAACTGTATTTAAACCAGTGATGTGGGTAGCAGTGAATAATGTTTATATAATTTATGGTAGTAGTAGTACAATACAGTTTATTTAGTATATTTATATAGTTATCATTTCCTGACATACATGGCTGCAATATTAAAGTCTTATTTTTACATTTGTAAATATGAAAAGATAAGTATTTGGTGTTTCACATTTAGGCTATGCATAAAGGCATATAAGCAGGACATAGCTGAGGATGGGCCATTTTAAAATTGTTCCCCAAGCAGCCAATGGAGACAGGTTCGAAAGCTTTATGAATAATAGTTCACATACTGAATTTCTACTAAAATTATACAATAACAAATCTCACTAAATGTTGGAGGGGGTCCCTCAAGGAGCCAAGTTCCTCCAGCCCAGGCCCTCAAATCTCTAGCTACATCACAGCTTTTGAAAGGATTGCGTACTCAACAAGCTCACAGATCCCAGGTTTTTTAAAGGTCTACCCACAGACCCCCAGTAAAACCTTTGTGGACCCTCAGAGGTTTGTGGCCCCCAGGTTGGGAACAGCTGCACCAAATGTTGGCTTTTCCTTTTTTCAACTGAGCCCCTGCCCTTCCGAAATTCTGCACATCACTGGTTTTCGGGTTAGTATTAAGGTTATGGTTATATAAGTCGATTACAGAACAAATGTAAGCAGCAAACTTGTCATTATCGCGATGGTAATTTCACCACTGAAAAAAAATAGTTTACACTGCCCATACAAAAATGGTGAGTTTACTGCACTTCAATATATAACAAACGATTTTCTAAACTAATTCAATTAAAATGTTTTTGTTTATCAATACATTGAACTAAACTCATTTTAGCACGTAAAAATGTTGACACATTTTTACAGTTAAAATGAGTTTAGTTAAATTTTGATTTGACTAAAAATTTAACTATTTTTGCATAAATTTATGAATTACATATAATTTTATATTTAAATACTAATAAACGTATATGGATATTTACACAGTTTATATTATTATGGCACATAAGAAGACCATTTTGCGCCAAGCTTCTAAGTGTATAGGACTGCCTGCCTTGAAATCTCCATTTAAAATCTCCTCTTTGAACTCTGCTAAAACACTGACCACTGTCGCAGGTGAGAAACACATGATTATCCTACAAGGAAGGGACAAATTAAACTTAAAAACCACAACGGTGTGAGACAGTCATAGAAGATCTTACTAAAAGGCCTTTGAGAAACACACAATTATTCTACAAGGAAGGCACAAATAGGTATTTTATTAAACTTAAAAACCACAACGGTGTGAGACAGTCATACAGGATCTTATTAAAAGGCCTGTGAGACTATATTGGTTTGCCAACTCAAATATAGATTTTAGAGCTAGATCTGCGAAAAAAAGAGCTAAATACAGGCGTCCCTCAATATAGCTTGGTTTGTTATTTAGCAGTTATTTTTGCTATATTATTATGGTCACTCATCAAAAAAATGAATAAAACAGAATTTCATGAAAAGACTTAACATGATTTAAATATAAAATTTCTTCAATTTGTAATTAACATAATTACATGGTGTTTTACACATAATTTCAATATTACCTACCTAATATTCATGAATTATTTCATAAATAAAAATATGTTTTAAAAAATTAAATTGAAAAGGAGCTACATTAGATGCTGTCTTAGAGGAGCTAAATGCACCAAAAAAGGAGCTAGATCTAGCTCCAAAAGAGAAAAGCTTCACATGTCAAAGAAAAAGAAAAAAAAGAACATTATAAAATATCAATGCTGCATTTGTTAATTTACACTTTTCAAAATTGAAATCGTTTGAGTGGCTCTTGATTTTATTTTTAAAAATAAAGATTTCAGGGATTTATTCTTATTATTATCTCCCCCGATTCCCGCTCTCTAGAAGAAGGTACATTTCTCCTTCGGTCGTTTTTTTTTTTTTTTTTAAATTTTTTAAGGAAATTTAACTGAGGAAATTTTAATTTATTTTAAATTTTTTGTGGAAAGACAGAAAGAAGAAGTAAGTATAATATTTACTTAATTTCTTTGTTTAATGTTTACGTATTGTATGAATGTGATAGTTTCTTCCATTTCTTTCTGGTTGCATTGTCTCAAAAGAAAGGGTAGTATATTCTCTCGGACTTTTTCGAGATTGATATTCGTCATTAAAAATACATTTCAATCACACACGAAAGTTCATTCAATTTTCATAAACTTTATACCATTAGAAAGAAGAATTGGCGCAAATTCTGATACACAAATTATTTTCGTACAATATAGAGATGATAATGGAGATATTTGCATTTTGAAAATGTTTTTTCATTTGTTGAAGGAAATTTAAAAATCAATAGAAAAATTCTGAATATCCAACACCTCGAGCATTTTAAAGATCTACGAAAATTCAACTAATATTTAATAACACTTTCTTCGGCACATATTGCATCGATGACTGAATTGTGGATTAATTATTTCTTGTTAAAAAAGGTAACTAAAATACAAATATTTCCCTGAAATCTCATTGAAATGCTGCTTCTGAATGAATGAAATTTACATGAATCTAGGACAATCGGCCGTTGAAAAGACGTTCACAGACAAGTCTGCCGCGGACAACTCGGCCGCCAATATTTCAAACCCGAAGATTTCGGCCGCGTTTCGTTTTTAAAGTCGAAAATAAAATGATTTTCTAAACGCAGACTGGATTTAAAACGAAATAGAATCAAAATATATAAATCTCATGCAATTTACAATAATAATAATAGCTTAATTCATGTTCGTTGTTTAGTGTTTTATATATCTTTTTTCAAATTTTTATAGCTAGTTTTTGTTTATTTTCTCGAGTAATGTTATTTCATTTTTTTTAATTATTTAATTAAAATGTTTTACGTTTACGATCATACTGATCGAATATTTGATAAAAAATAGAAAAAGATTTTGTTAAAGCACGAATGTTTTCACGACGGAGAAATTAAATTTCTGCAATGTGATGAAAGTTTCGACATAAAACGGTGTTAAAACAAATTTATACTAATATTTAAGCTTTCTGTTTAGTTGCAATCAACTATGTTCCCTTGCGGTTGTTTTTGCCTATTTTGTGGAGCCGTAGTCTGTTTCGTAGAATTCGTCACATGGTTCACTTGATGTTATTGTTATCAAAATGTCGGTTATATACCTATTTAACAAGATTGTTTTATCAAATATTCGGTCAGTAAGATCGTAAACGTAAAACAGCAACCTTATACGCAGGCCTTGCTCTTCCCACTGAGCGAACGAAGCTTTCATGGGAAGCAGGAGTTTTTTACTGTACATTTTGCCGGCCCCTTTACATACACGTTCGTATTTAGGCACAAATATAATCCGGTCCCCTGTGTCGACAGTATGAAATCAAAATAATGGCTAATTTTATATCCAACAGAATATTATTATTATGAAGACATTTAATTAGTTGGGAACCTATATTTGCTCGCTGCCAGTGTGAACAACTGCTAAACGAGCGGCATAAATGTAAATAAAGAAACAAGCGCTGTGCAGGGATCGAACCCCTGTCCACCCTAGAAGCAGTCTTATACGCAGGCTCTGCTCTTCCCATTGACCTAACAGAACTTTCATGGGAGGCAGGAGTTTTTTACCATACACTTTGCTGGCCCCTCTACTTACATGTTCGTATTCAGGCACGAATATAATGTGGTCACCTGTGTCGATAGTATGAAATCAAATAATGGATAATTTTATATCCGACAGAATATGATAATTATAAAGACATTTAATTAGTTGGGAACCTATATTTGCTTGGCGCCAGTGTGAATGTTTGCTACATTACAAATGGTGACAGGTTAAAGTCACTGTCACCTATCATTTTCTTCATATTTGGGAAATGTGTGAAAGCCTCCGCCTTCAGATGAGAAATCCATAATAATAATCCTTCCATTGCCTTCAGGATTGTTTTACTTTAAATACATTTATGGAGCCTATCATTCTAGCTATATGTTTGTTGTTTTCCTGAAGCCCCAAGTTTAAAGAATTTAATTTTTCTGTGATGTCTTTGAGAAAAACCCAAATCCACCAACCGGCAAGAGTCACATAGTTGATCAAAGTTTGATTTCTGGATTGAAGAATCTTTTTTATCTCTTCAATTAATCTTTCAAATCTTGTCAGAACTTTGTCTTTACTGTGCTATCATACTTCTGTATGTAAGATAATGTCAGATTGTTTATTTTCAGTATCCTTTGTAAGGCCTTGAAAATAGAGTTTATTATTTTAATAACTACATCCATTATGTGTGCAAATGGGAGCACTTTAGCACACAAAACCTCTTGGTGGATAATACAATGGTACAATATAAAGTTTGGAAAGGATTCACCTTGTTGCAGAGGGCAACAATTCCTTCATTAATACCAACCATTGCTGGTGTCCCATCAGTGGTGATCACAGATAGCTTGTGGACTTTGAATATGTTATAGATTTCTTCACCTGTTTTTCGCACTTTCATGGGCAATATTTTCAGTAGCTCTTCATTTGTAGTGGTCACTAAATACATTTCTCACCATAACTGCCAACTGTGCTGTATCTGATATATATGTTGACTCATCAAATTGTAGTGAGAACCAGTCACCTATTTCCAAGTCACTCATAGCTGAATTTGCATGTCAGTTGACATTGTATTTATTCTTCTTGTAATGAAGTTATGCGATAACTGTAGGTCTTTTATTGCTGACATAATCTCATTCTTTTTGTAAAATCAAAAATTTTTAAAAAGCGAAACTTTTTGTGGTTGGGAGTAAAATGGGTTTCCATTGATTTCCCCCTGACTTTTAGACAATGGGCCTTTTTGATACAATTTGGATGTTTTATAGGAGTGTCAATGGGACCTTGGTAAATAACAAGATTGATCCTTGAGCTACCTTTCTGTGAATTATTGTGTCTCTTGGCTCTTACTCAATTTTAGTTAAAAGAACAGGTGGAGGGGTTTGCAAATGCGATTATATCTAGAATTATCTAGATTTTCATGCAATCTATCTAAAAAAAATATCTAGATACTATTTTATCGAGATTATTTTTACGCCAAAACTCTGATGGCATCTATAGAGATTGTTATTTTCTTATGCCAACCCTTGTGCTTATCAAGATTGTTATTAAATGACGGTTGGGTTTTACCTTTTTTGAACATTTTTAGTTAAATTAATTATTTTTTACGGACTTTCCAAATGCAGCTTCAAGGTTGTTTTATTGTGGTTACAAGTTCTGGGTACCCGTCTTCTAGGCAGCACCTACACATTACACTGACAGTGTAGGGTCAGGGGTCAGATACATCCTGATCCCTGAGGCAAAAGTCAGTTGGGACTCGGCTGTTTTAATTTTGAGTTAAACAATGAGAGTTATTTTTGGTGTCTTTCGGACTCTTACTGGGTTTTATGCCAAAGAACTGGTGGGGGCCATTATGCAAATGTGATTAATATCAATTAATCAAGAAAGAGCAAGCATTGTTGCTGTTTCCATCCTATTAAAGGACATAGCGCACACAAAAATAAAACGCTTTACTTTGAAATGTCTATAGTAGAGGTCGACCGATTAATTGGACCAATATTTGACATTTTGAGATAATCTGCATCAGCCAATTATTTTGCTCATTGAGGCCGATTTTTATTCTAATAAAGTACCTTTTAGTTTAAATTTGAAAGAGAGAGGGGTAAAAAAGCATGTAAATTCTCATGAACTCTGTGTTCTAACAAGGTAGATGGGCAAAATCAAAGGGTTGACTGAGTCAGAGGTGGGGTAGTAAAGTTCAGAGTTGGCCGTACATCACAGAATGAGGGAGTATAGGGGAGGGCAGAAGCAGTTGTGTTGGTTCTTAGTCTTCTTTCTATTAGCTTGTTTTAAATCAATTCTTGAAATAGAAAATACAAGAAAGAGGGGAAAGGAGAAAAAAAAAGGAAGGGAAGATAGTCTTAGTGTTCTTTAGCTGTCGCTGGTTGTGTGTTTTATTGAAGTAGACTGTACAGTGGTTATAACTAATGTATACACTTCATAACGTTTTCATTTCCAAAACATACATAGCCAGCTAGAGCAACTTGAAAACTGAAAGAAACCTATGTTGAGAGTTTTGTTTGATGGTTTCTAACATGAAAAAAATCAACGTCTTCTGTAAATTTCTGAAGATGAATGCTTTTCAAATGAAACTATTTGTAAAGATGAAAAGTTATCTTTTCTATGTTTCATTCATTTTATTTTTAAGGTCATAAAGAGTTTGACACAATTGCACACATTTTCTTCATTAAATGCTTGAGTGAGCAATTTTTCTGATCTTTTTATCTGCTGTTTCTTATAAAAGTAAAAATGCAAATATTTAAATTCTAATTGTTTGATGTAGATTCTATTTATGACGAACACAAATTACATGATATGCAGGAATTCATTGAAACACAAACTGAGTTATTATGAATTTATAATTGTAAATAATGCACAAGTATGCTGTTTTCTTTGACAAGATTTCTTTTTCATAAATATTTCTTTTGGTGATTTTTTTTTCTTTTCTCATTCACAGGTGTCAATGGCAATGGAGAAGAAACACAAACAAACACATAGTGGAGAGAAACAATATTCTTGTCAAGTATGTGGAACAGCATTTTCAGATAATGGTAATTTAAAACAACATATGCAAACACACACCGGAGAGAAACCCTACTCTTGTCAAGTATGTGGATCAGCATTTTCACGGAATTTTAGTTTGAAAATACATATGCGGACACATACTGGAGAGAAACCCTACACTTGTGAAGTGTGTGGATCAGCATTTTCAGTAAGATCAGCGTTGAAAACACACATGCACATACATACTGGAGAGAAACCCTACACTTGTGAAATGTGTGGATCTGTATTCTCACAATGTTCAATTTTAAGTAATCATTTGCGGACACACACTGGAGAGAAACCTTATTCATGCAAGGTATGTGGATCAGCATTTTCACAGAGTTCCAATTTAGATAATCATATGCGAATACATACTGGAGAGAAACCCTATGCTTGCAAAGTGTGTGGATCAGCATTCTCAGAGAATAACACTTTAAAAAAACATATGCGAAGACATACTGGAGAGAAACCCTACACTTGTGAAGTGTGTGGATCAGCATTTTCAGTAAATTCAGCATTGAAATCACACCTGAACACACATACTAGAGAAAAATCATATTCTTGTGAAACCTGTGGATCAGCATTTTCAAGGAGTTCTGATTTGAAAATTCACATACGAATACACACTGGAGAGAAACCATATTCTTGTAAAGTGTGTAGATCATCCTTTCGAACGAGTTCACATTTGAAAGAACACATGCGAACACATACTGGAGAGAAACCCTATGTTTGCAAAGTGTGTGGATCAGCATTTTCACAGGATAGCATTTTAAAAAAACATATGTTGACTCATACTGGAGAGAAAGCCTACTCTTGTCAAGTATGTGGATCAGCATTTTCACGGAGTTCTAGTTTAACAGTACATATGCGGACACATACTGGAGAGAAACCATATTCTTGTAAAATGTGTAGATCAGCATTTTCAAGGAATTCACATTTGAAAGTACACATGCGAACACATACTGGAGAGAAATCTTATGCCTGTGATGTGTGTGGATCAGCATTTTCAGAGAATGGCAAGTTAAAAATACATATGCGGACACATACTGGAGAGAAACCATATTCTTGTGAATTCTGTGACTCAACCTTTTCAGTAAGTTCAGCATTGAAATCACACATGCACACACATACTGGAGAAAAACCATATTCCTGTCAAGTGTGTGGATCAGCATTTTCACTGAATGCCAATTTAAAAAAACATATGCGAATACATACTGGAGAGAAACCCTACTCTTGTCAAGTATGTGGATCAGCATTCTCACTAAATTCCAATTTAAAAAAACATATGTGGACTCATACTGGAGAGAAACCCTATGATTGTCAAGTATGTGGATCAGCATTCTCAGCAAATAAGAGTTTAAAAAAACATATGCAAACACATACTTGAGAGAAACTCTACACTTGTGAAGTGCGTGGATCATCATTTTCCCAGAATTACAGTTTTAAAATGTATAGGAGGAGACATACCGGTGAGAAACCATATTCTTGTAAAATCGGTGGGTCTAAATTTAAGTAAACACCTGCAGGCACACACTGGGGAGTAACCTTATTTGTGCAAGGTATATGAATCAGCATGTTTATAGAGTTCTCATCTAAGTCAACAGTTGCCAACACATGCTGGAGAAAAATTGTATTCTTATACTAGATGTGAATCCATATTTTCATTGAGGTCCTGTTTAAAAATATGTATGCTGGAAGGAACCCTTTTCTTTTAAAGTACCATATTTGACATATGGATCAGCTTTTGCAGAAAATACATATTGGAAAAAAAAACATGACTTTGAAGTTTGTTGATCTACATTTTCTATACACTCATGTTGGATATACACTATTCACTTTGACATACTTCAAGCTTGAAGATCACCACAACTTACATATTCTTTGTGGTGTATGTCAATTTACATTTTCAGTTTCAAATGTGATACAGACCTTGTTTCAAAAAGTGTTGTTTTTTTTTTTCAGAACTTTTCACGACTCTACTCGAAAATATAATCACCTCATCAAAATACCCCAATTATATACACTTATTCTCCTTCAGTAAAGATAAAACCAAATACGATTCCCCCCTCCCCCCCAAAAAAAATCAGAACTTAACAGTACAACTAAAACCAGTTTCAGCATTAAATAACCTACTAAAAGGTTGACATGCTGCTAAACCCTGCAAACAGAACAGTGTAGCTTAAAAATTCCAAAAGTAAATGCTGTTTTGATGAAGGAAATGAATCTTCATACCCACACAGTTTCATTTTTCTTATATTGAAGAATGGAAATCATAAATTGACATTGTTTTTCATTTAGTTCTCTGTGATTGTTTTGTCTTTCACAACTTTTTTTTTGCACTGAAACATTTTATACTTTATGCCCATTGATTTTCTTTTTATTGCTCATTCCTCTCATGTTGAATTGCCACAAAGCAGAGTTTGATTTTGGTTTTGGTAAGATGTGTTTGCTTCTTCTTAGAAAGTATTTCACTACTAAATGAGTTGAAAAATCATTAGTTGTACTTTTTAATATTTAATTTCATTGGATCTCTTACTCCAAGTATTTGATATTTCCGGTGTCTTAAAATCAATGTTTATTTAAAATTCTACCTGGAGTAGAAAAGAATTTTAAAATCTGTTAGGAAAAAGGGGCTTGTGACACGTTTTGGACTGAGATTTCGCACATTCCTTTTTTTCCTTTCACTGGTGATGTCAGTACTATGTCATGCTGAATAAGTCACAAGTGCCGACTTTTGGAGACAAAAGAGTTCATATACAATAGAAAAAAAGCATAAATCTGCTGTTATTATAATTAGATTATCATAATTCTTTTAAATACGGATGAAGCTGCTTATTGTGATCATTTTGGTCAGGGTCTTTTAACAACAACCGATTGATAACTTTAAGCAAAGGATATACAGAAGAGACCGCTTGTTGTGATCACTTTAAATAAAGTGTTTGGGGCCGATTGATTTTGATAACATTATCCGTGATTATAATAAACAGCTTCCTCTGCTTTAAAACCTTTAAGGAGTAAAAAAAAGGATATTTATTTTATTTATTGGATGATATTGTAAGCCAATATTTTATTACTTTTGACAACTTTTTACTGTCATCTTAATTTTTGGATTTTTGTTTGTTCGTAACCGTAAATGAAGGCCTGAGTTGAAGTTGTGATAAAATCAACGAAAAAAGTAGTCAAAATTAAAATATTGAGTCAATGTTTATTTTTATTTTTTTAGAAATCAAATTCCTTCCTCCAAATTTTAAAAAAATACACAAATTCCGAAGCAATTAAATATTTTGAATTAGTATTAGGAGCCTTAAATTTATATTATTTTATTAATAATCCACTCCAGACAGTGGCTGGAAATGAAATCAAGTCTTTGCTGATGTTTTTCTCGATTTAAAAGATTTTAAACCGTTTATTAGTTGTTTTTTTTATAGCAACATAAATAATGATTTTTTCAAAATAAACATTTCGCATTTCACATTTCACCGTCTGATTGTTTTGCTTCAATATTCAAATTATTCGACGTGACGTGACATAGTAGCTGATGTCACTGGTGAATAGAAAAAAGTGACCTTTTGGAATGAGCGAAATCTCCGTCCAAAACAAGTCACAAGCACCAGGAAAAATGTTATGCAATGGGACTAAAGTATGGCCATAAAACACTTCTTTTCTGATTGATAAAATTGCTTTCTTGAAATTTAAAGATTGGTCTTATTGTTGCCTCAATTTACAAGATTTAAGAAATGCTAAATGAAATAATTAAGGAAAAACAGAGTAAATTTATTTTCTGTTACATAACTAATTACTTTTCCCAAAAAGAAGTCTGTTAAACATTGATTATTTCTCTGTCAAAGAAGTCTGTTAAACTTAATATATCTTTGTACAGTTTCTTTCTCTATATAATTATATATAACCAATAAAAATGTAAAAACTTCAGTTGTCTTTGGATTTGGTAAAACTGATATTATTTCAATTTTTTGCCCCATTTGTTCTTTTATGAAATTTATATGAAAAGTTGAAATCTTTCCATTCTGAGAAAGAGTTCATAATTATTTTTACATTAAAATTAAAATTAGTGGAAGCATTTGAAATAGTAATTTTTAAATTTATGTTATGAGGAAGACAAATGTAAAAAAAAAAAAAATACTCATAAATTAGGTCAATTTTGACCTGTAATAAGATATAATAATTCTCTCAACAATTTTGTTTGACATTGCAGGTTTCACGCTTAATTATTATTGATGGTATCCTCAGTAGTTATGATAAAAATGATGGTTGTGGGTTTCTGCATTTTGTACTCTGTAAAGGTAAAAGAGGAACAGGTTAAAACCATTTTTATTGTGAATTATCAAAAGTAGTTGTATTTTCTGTTGTATATTTTTCATAATATTTAAACAATAGAAATCTACTTTGCATAAATTTCTCTCACTACCAGGCAAAAAAAAATTTAACTTAAGAATAAAAAGGTCTTCTATTCTTCTTTCGCTAGTAAAAAAAAATAGAGGTAGTTTCATTATCATTCCTTTTTCTTTTTAACATTTTAGATTTTATTTTATTTTTGCCGGAAAAAAAAAGGTAAAATTAAAATTTGAACCAGCCCTAATTGTGTTTAATTCAAATACATTTTCTCCTTCTTTTTTTCTTTCAATTTCATTTAAATTATCCCATTTTTCCATTTGTTGAGAAATTGAAAAAAAAAGAAAAAAATAGTTACTGAAAAAGTTTTCTTTCAATTATGTCAATTCCAGTCATCCATATTTATCACAAACAATTCAAAATAAGCAGTAACTACCTCACTTTGTGGAGGGGGTGAATTTAAGATTTTACCAGTTAATCGACACCTCCGGTAAATAAATGTATTTTTCACTATATTTTTTTAAAAAAATGATTGCACTTATAACAAAAAATTAAAACTTTAAAGAAGATATTTAAATTTTTTAATATGTCTTAAATGAGCGCTAAAAAAGTGTGTGGTAGTTGCTAACACATAATTTTTCTTGGCCTCATGTAACTAACTTAGTCAATCCAATGTTCGTTATTTTTATTTCTCTATCACATCACATACAAAGTATTCAGCTCATCGTCTGGTGTGATAGAAATGCGCCTCTGTGCAGTAACAAAGTTCATGTCTGGATTATCATAAAGCATTCCCAGTGTTGCCAATTTGGCACTTTTTGTGCTAAACCTAGTGCATTTCTTGTTTTGGCAGCGCTAAATTAGCACGGGCATGCTTAAACATTTTGGCCAATTTTTTAGCATGTTTTTGACCATTTTTAGTATCATTCTGGTGTTTTTTGACTATTTAAAAAAAATTTAGTTTATTTTTTTAGCAACACTGACTGCTCATGCCCCCCACACATACACTCGCTGTACCCAGTGACAGTTCTGCTCACCATTGGTTGATAATTGTCAACCAGTATTAGAATGGTTGGATACATCTCGCACATTGTAAAATGTAAATTTGCAATCAAGAAAAACTGAAAGTGTTGAAAGGACAAAGATGTTTATTGATAAGAATGATTCAGAAAATATACAGCTAGTAAAATATTTAAATTTTGAAATCGATTTATAGGCAATAAGTTTTTACAATCTGACTTTTGAAGAGTTTATTATCAGTGTTCAACAGTTACATCTTAATTTATTGCTTTAAATGAAAAGGGCTTCGCAGCCTTTTGGCTAAGATCAAAGTGTAGTATCTGTTCTTTGAAACCGCCATGGCCTCGAAGTTCAGAGAATCGTGGCCTTTGTGGCATGCTCGGGTATCATCCTGGGAGAAGTTGCGCAGAATATCTTGGCTGTGGCTAGGATCAAAGTGGAGTATCTGTTCTTTGAAACTGACCTGGCCTCGAAGTTCAGAGAACCACGGCCCTTCGGGGGGTCCTTGTGGCATGCTCAGGTATCGTCCTGGGAGAAGTTGCACAGGATATCTTGGCCAGCTGGTCAGGAGGCGATCACCATTAGCATGCTCAGGATTCGTCCTGAGAAGCTTTTATCCCGGTCCTCTTTCTTCTCTTCTTTACTTCAGAATCATCTGGTCAATGTAGAGCAAATCATTTGCTCCTTTAGATCCTTTTCTACATCCTTTCTTTTCTTCTGGTAAGAGTCCTCTTCATTCCATGGAGATATATATTCTCTCTGCTATCTTGTATCACTTGTCTGGCCAGAACAAAGTAAGCAAATCCCCTTTTACATACATCTTTATTATATCTGTGAAAACTTGCATACACAAAACAAATCCCCTTTTACATACACATTTTT
>VCCN01006885.1:10378049-10390576 GCA_006491835.1 Architeuthis dux
GGGGTGTGTTTTTCGCCAGATGTTGTAGGCAGATTTAGATGTAGAAGTGCCTGTCAGGTTCAGTGAAGCAGTGTAAAAAGCTTCCATAACTCCTATGTACTCTACCCTGGTCCATTTTTGTCTTATTACCTTTTTCGGGATTTTGGTTGTACACAGAAGGCCACTATGAGCAGTATCCTATGCGTAGAGTTTGTTCCAGTTGCAAACTTCTCGATCCCAGTCTGGTTCCTCACTAGGTATCGCGGTCCTTGTCCCTCGTAACGACTGATGCGGTGTGAAGATCTTGTAATTTATATTGGAATCTTCATGTATTTCGTATTTGCCCATACGTGGGGGCTGGTTCATGGGCGTAATAGCACACCTATATCATGGTGTGTATTGTACGCCACACGTTTTTTTTTAAGTCATATGTCTCCTTTAGTTTTCTAAGTCTGGACTTAGAAAGAGTTTTTTTCTTTCAAAGGCGCCTACTAAACTATAGTTATATCATCAAGAGATAGTGCTAATAATTCAACAAGGAAAAGGCTGAGATCTTTTATCTATTCTTTGGGGCATTCTTACTGATAGTGTCAGGTGGGGAGGGAATCATTTCAAAGTTAATTATGCCCCGGTCATTCCAAAATAACGTGAATTTGCTTGGCATTTTGGCCTAAAATACAGTTAATACGATTAAAATACAATGCTGAGAGAAGAGGAAAAAAAAATTTAAAATAGTCGCATTTGCCAGAAAATACGATTAAAATATAATGCTGGAGTCGACTCACATTTTTTCTTTCAAAGGCACCTACTAAACTATAGTTCTGTCATCAAGGGGTAGCACTATTATTATTATTAGTTTTATTATTATTATTATTATTATTATTTATAATACAGACATTATGCATTTAAAATGTATGGAGGCCCAGAATGCAATCACCTGATTAGCTTTGTTGTAAGCCTTTATGATTAGCTCCTTTGATTAGCTGTATTATTAATCAAAGTTTTATCACTCTTGGTCATCCATGCAATCTTAAAAGGAAATGTTATCTACCACTGTCAATTAGCTTTCATCACCTTTTATGTAGATGAAAGACATATGGTGTAAACAAATTTATTTTTCAGTATATTTTAAGTAAAATGTAAGTGATATTTTTTTTTAAAATTCAGCAGAGTAACTGTTAAAGTAATTAATTTTCATCCCAAATTATTTCAATGATGGCTGTTATATTTTGGGAAGATTCTTAATTACAGAGTTTACATTTTCTTTCAACACCTGTCGTTATGGCAGAATCAAACAATTCTTTTATGAAAAACGTATTGAATTAAAACAGTCTAAAACCTGTTTTAAATGTGTAAAAGTATATTTTTTATTTTTACAATCAACTTTATATTATTTTCTTGCAATTAAAACAAAAATTAAAACTTCAAAGAAGGTATTTAAATTATTGCAATACGTTTTAAAATTCTTTAAAAGTGCATGGAGATATCTACAAAATAGTAACATAAATATATGTTGTTCTTTTTTCCCTTCGATTTTTCATTATTGTGGTGGTAAGCATGGTTCGCAAATTATTATTTTCTTTATTTATTATAATCCAGACTGAGTGGAGATCATATGTATACCTTTAAACTAAGCATAATGCGCAAGAAAAAATTATGTCTGTTTTTAACATCCATATTATAGAATGGGGAGATGTCTTTTTTCTCACTAATAAAAAGGATATTTGAAATATTAGTGTCTATTACTGATGTCTTATAGTTATGCCATAAACTGAGAACCATTTTACAAATTTCTAAATGTTCTGATGTTGATTTTCAAGGCAGACACGTCCTCCCTACTTTGAAGATTGGTGCAACACAATTTCTGTCATGCCATACTAAGCTGACTATAAATATAAATGTCATGAAATTCGCTGAAGATCCCATTTACATAAAGACATTTCTATTTTGGTGATGTTTGCTTTGACACCAGTTACAAACTATAAAGTACTTGCAATAATCAGCAAGTAATCTTTCATCAAATTTAAACATATGACTAATTCTCTTGTTAAATTTTGTTATCCAAAGATCGATTTGTGGTGCAATCTAATTGATAGGGAAATTGAATGATCGCACATTTTTTTTTCGAAATGACATTGATATTTAAAACGATAATGACAGTTGCTTCTTTTCTGCTTGTCACTGTTACCCATTGGGGAGCTTGCAGCACTTTTTAACATTTTTCAAAGTAAAAAATTAACAAAATATCCGTGAGCAGCAGAGGCACGTCTGACTAGTAGGAGCACTGAGACACAACTGCGTGGTGTGGTTTGAGCCAAAACCATCTTGAATAACTTCTACAGGCCTTCAAAATGATCTTGGTTGAGCAAGCTTTGGTGTGCAGACGATATCCATGGGGAAATGTTTTTGGAGCTTTTCGGTTTTCAGATAAGAGATTGAGTACCTGTACCTCCTTTGAGACACAGATAATACATTTATTGCTATATTTATCCTTTGAAGTCAGATTAATGTAAATAAACTGAAAAGAACATATATCACTAAGTGAGATTCAACAATATACACCAGAACTTTAACTAAATTAACAACTGAAGGACTGTAAGTGAAAATTGTTTTCTAAGAAATAACATTATTGTGTAGAATATATTAATAAATATCTCTGTATGGAGAATCAGATGTACATGAATGTATTGAAATGTAAGCGTAATATATTCTTATTTGCCCAATCGCTATATATTGTAAAGAATATTTTACTTTTGTATATTTTACAGATGTTCCAGCCTAATGAAAATTATGCTTTGCTTTTATGCAAAGATTATTTCTCAACATGGTGAATTTGAATTAATCACAATTTTGGTGGTGACTTTATATAAATAAAATATGGAAAACTACTCAGGAAAAAGTTATTCTTGTAAAATCTGTGGATGTAAACTGTCTAATAGTTCCAAATTAAAAAGACACTTGAAAACCCATACTGAAGAGAAACCACATTATTGTGAAGTATCTGAAACTTCCTTTTCTCAAACGTCACATTTGCAAACACATACTGCAAACAAACCATATCATTGTGAAGTGTGTAGCTCTTCCTTCTTTCGAAAGTCAGAATTAGTGCTGCATATCCGAACACACACTGGGGAGAAACCATATTCTTGTGAAGTGTGTAAAGTTTCATTTTCTCAGAAGTCGGATTTGGTGAGACATGTGCAAACACACACTGGAGAAAAACCATATTCTTGCAAAGTGTGTAGCTATTCTTTTTCAAGAAAGTCAAATTTGGTGATGCATATGCGAACTCACACTGGAGAAAAACCATATCCTTGTGAAATGTGTGGATCTTCCTTTTCACAAAAAGCACACTTGGCACAGCATATGCAAACACATACAGGAGAGAAACCATATTCTTGTGAAGTGTGTGGTTTTTCCTTTTCACAAAAGGCACATTTGGTGATACATATACAGACCCACACTGGAGAAAAACCATATTCGTGTGAAGTGTGTGGCTCAACGTTTTCACGGAAGTCCGATTTGGTGAGGCATATGCAAACACACAGTGGCGAGAAACCATATTCTTGTGAAGTATGTGGCTCTTCCTTTTCACGGAAGTCGAATTTGGTGATGCATATGCAAACCCATAGTGGTGAGAAACCATATTCTTGCGAAGTATGTGAAGCTTCTTTTTCAAGAAAATCAAATTTTCAGCGACATATGCGAACACACACTGGATAGAAACCTTATTCTCTTATGTGTTTAGGTCTTTTTTTATGGAAGTCAACTTTAGTGAAAGCTGTGTGAATGCACATTTAAGAGAAACCAGACACTTATTTAGGAACTTTACCATCATGTATCTAGACACATAGTAAAGTGAAATCATATTTATGTAAAACATAAAGGGCTTCATTTTCTTGGAAGTTAGATTTGGTAAAGTACATCAAAAGACATTGAAGAGAAACCATGATTTAGAAAAATGTGGACATGAATTTTCAACATAGTCAATTTTGAAAAGATCAATGCAGAAATTTTAAAATTCTCTGATGATGTTCATGATTATAAACTTTTACACAATTCAATTTTTAAAACCATGATTGTGTTTGATACAGAACTGCATTTACTCTATAAAATGATACATGGATACCTACTGTGGTCTTAAAATTGATTTTTAAAATATTTATCTAATAATAAACTTGTGAACCCACTCCTGTGATGAATATCATTTTATGTGTTGACTTCTGTTTTCATATTTCTCAAAGATAAAAACCCTTCACTTTTTAACATGTGGAATCATAGTGATAAAATTCATTTGAAATGAACTGAAATACTTTGTGGAGTATTATTTTTACATATTTACCTTTATAGAGATTTATTGAATGTTTTAAAGAAGACTTTTTTAACAGACTGGAGTAAAATAGTTTTCATTCCTGGCTCTATTTTTTATGATAAATATTTAGATATTTATTACTAAAACTCTATTTTGATTATGGACCGTAATTCTCAGTGGGGCAATTTGTTTGAAGTTTTGTTCCTGCCCATTTCTTTTTCCACAAAAATACAGGATGTGTCTTAACAATGTCTATAAACAAGGGATAAGACGGTAGAGTGCTATTATCAAAAGAAATGCATGAATTTTTTAAAAAAAATTATATTAAGCAGTTCAGATTCAAATGTATACACTACAGGGCTTAATTTTACAACTTCTAAGCATCTGAAGATTACGTGTTCTTTTATTAGTGTTATTATTTGCTTGTTTGTCCTTTAATTTCTTTGATTTTTCTTCTCTGTTTTGTGTGGCATGATGAATTTTCTATTACAAGCTGAAAACCCGCCCTTTTCAAAGACCTAATTGGGCCTTTGGATCCAATAAGAGATCAAAACTGTGTTTTTAGGGTGTACCTTAATTCAATACATTTGGCTACATACAGATAAACAGAATCAGACTTTTAGTATTGTATAGATAAATGGATAGATGGAAATTAGATCATTATTATTGGGGTGAGCATGAACGCATACTGCACACTATTATTATTCAGTTGCAAATCACCTGAACCTTTTTTGCATTGCAAGTTAATGCCTTTTAGGGGTACCATGCTACAATACACTGTTTTAGCTACTTAGAGGTCCTCAGGCAGTGTTGCCAAGCGCGCTTCACACTAGATTTAGTGCTTTCTTGTTTTGGCAGTGCAAAAAGCGCTAAATTAAGGGTTGCATTTCTGAAGGGTTGTCTCTCGTTTTTCATTTGTCTTTGTTCATTCAATTGTCATGACCATACTTAAATGGAGTCAAATTGTTTCACTTTAAAAAAAAACCTTTACTATGGAGAAATCTTTAAGCCGGCATTCACCTTCCTCACAGAATTTCCGATGCTCATCAATAGGTTGGAATTCTTAACTTCCCCAAACCACTGGATACTGGCACCCATCCTCCATAGGCCTACCCATTGTGAAAGTTGTTATTTAGCCTTTTTTGAATTAATGAAAATGTTTTACAAAGACGAAAAGCAGTTTTTGTTTTTATTTATTTATACCCCCCCCCCCTCAAAAAAAAATTTTCTCGCAACTTACAAATATCCGGAAGAAACAAAGGTATTATTCATTGAAAGCACACAAAATTTTACAAGACATTTGGTATTTTCCGAATCGCAACCTTTTTATTTTTGGAACATTTTAATGAACGGCAAATAATAAAATTAAAATAAATAAACAACTATGATTTTATCTCTATTATTATTGGATGAAGTATCCAATATCCAATGTAACACACCACTTTTTAAAATTTGACTAGTTTTTACCGTCATCCTAATTTTAGTTGTTTTTACAACTTATTAGTTCAGGCCATTGTTTCTAATGGTAACAAACACCAGCGCAATCAGAAATAAATTAATTTATTCCAAATGCGCTGTTAATCATTACCATAGAAACTGTGGCCCGAATGAATAAGTTGTATAAAAACAACTAAAATTAAGATGAAGGTAAAAACTAGTCAAATTTAATAAAAGAACTGTGATTCTATTTACAAAAGGGACAAAATGATTTTCGACACTGCTTACCATTCTTTAATCTTTACTTACTGTTCTCTAGTGTTATTAGACAGAACATTTTCTACAAGATAATTTAATGTTTGTATCTTGTTTGTTTCTGTTTCTTAATGCTCTTTTCTTTGTGTCATTCTTTTCAACATTCTTTTTGTGAATTGAATGAACAATGCAGAAATTGTGTAGATTGACTGAGAAATCCTAACAAGCTGATCAAATTTGGACAGCATTTGAAAACAAAGGAGCAATTTATCTTGACTACTTTTTCTTCTTCACATTTGTATTTTTCATTTACACTTCCAGACGGTAAAGGTAAGTTGAAAATACAATTTGTTTACTTATTTTATATATTTACAAGGAAGTATACGTGACTCATTTATCTTTACGTTGCATCGGGTTTCTTATTGTATGAAATTGTTTTAATATACTTCCAGTGGTGTGATGCTGTGGGAACATGTGGAAATGGCGTTCCCTTACTTTTTGGGGTGGGAGAACGGCATTCCTTCATTATCTATATATACTACTAAAATTGAAAAAAAAAACACCAAAAAATCTCAAAACAACCAACAGCAAATCAGTTAAGTGAAAAAAATTGCTGTGTATTTCTAAAAGCATATGGAAATTATCGGAAATTGATATTATGATTGTTTGATTTGTTTAGTGGCATATCAACCCTTGATGGTTCATTTAATGCCAAAATCAGTTTAAAATTTGGAAAATCAGAGGTTTTTGGGGTTTTTTAAATAGAGTCTTACGACTTTGGTGAAAGAACAGTTGGACCCTGTTTGGGTGGTTCTTACCCCTCTGCAGGGGATATAGTCAGCATATTCTAGACCCTAGCTGACAGGGCCAGATATGAGGAACAACATTTTGGTCAGATATGTTAGCATTTAAACTATGTATATTTGAGCGTAGTTTGGATTATTTATCTGAAATAAAAAAAACAGTTTTCCTTGCTTTTCCTTAGTTTTAAGTTGTCTCCGTTGTTTTTATTCCCTCTGAGGTGTGTATCTGCATTGGTGAGAAGAATTAGCCAGATTCTCATCCCATATGGCCTCAAAAAGTCTTGGAAATGTTAAATTCCCAAATTTTCTCCAGGAATGGCTTAGAGCCCCATCCCCTCATCTTGAGAGCAGGCGGCTCTGCATTCCCTCACTACACCACTGTATAGCTCCCTATTAGTAAGTTTTTTATTTGTCATATACTATTATAGCAGTTATGCAAGTTTTATTTTGAAATATTAGTACTACTAATAAAACTTTCTGTACTTATTGCATTACAATTGGAATGCAAAATTTGTTTCTAATGTTAAAAGCAACAATACTCAAAATTTTAAACTACAAAATAAAGTGTAAAAATATGTTGCTTTGTATTATGGCCACTGTTTAGTTTTATTTGTTACTTTATATTGTTGGCTTTTGGTATTCACACTTACGCTTATAAAGATTATCAAGGAGTTAATCAAATCAAAATTGTATTTTTCAGTCCGTGGTCATGCTTGAAATGTTGTTATTAAATAGTAATAACAGTGTTTAAATAATCAAGAATTTATCAATAATCATTATCTACAATAAGCAAACATCGAAAATCTTACAAATTTTAGTTCACCTGGTGTCATTAAAAATTGAATGAATAATATATGCATTAGTGTAAATAAGTGTAAGGCGAAGCCCAGGGTTGCCAGATTAGTTTTCTCAAAATCAGACATGAGTGTTCCAAAAATCGGTTAAATTTGGACAGAAAAAATGGATGGCTAAAAATAGCTAATAGTGGTTAAATGCAGCTAGATTATCACAATAACAGAAATAAATAGCTAAAAGTAGCTAGAACTGATATCTAAAAACAATTTCTTATATCTAAACACGTCAAAAAATATCTAAATTGGCAAAGCTGAGTGGGACCTTAAATTGGACAATTTTGGATGTCTGATTTAAAAAGATTTTATTCAGACATACAGGGCGTAAAACAGACACAATGTCCGAAATCGGACATATCTGGCAACCCTGGTTGAACCAGTGATAGTGATTGTTTCCCATTTTTACAAAATTTCAGAATTTTTATTTACTCTGATTTCAGTAACTTAATTCATATTGCATTGATTTTCTAATGTTCTGTTTTCATTATGGGAAAACAACTGAAAGTATGAAGGCTCCAACATGTAATCAGAATCAGGAATTCACTCACTGGTGTACAGCATGATGACAGCTAAAATTTATTCCCCCTGAATTAATTGTGCATCTTATAATAGTTCAATATTATATACAACCTGATTTTAAAATTATTACTCCATTATGTAATATTGAACCATAGGACTAACATCCATTTCATGTAAATACTTTTTCAGTCATTTTAATACAATATACTGTAAAAATTGTAAAAAAGTAGAAAATACATTCTCCATCATAAAAATTAATATTTAATAGCACATTTTTTATTTCAGGAGACAAATTGAATTTTTTTTCTAACAAAGCCATAGTGGAATTTTCCTTAATGATAGCTCATTCATTTTATTCACAGATTGTCCTGTGTGAAGGAGAGAAAATGAATTTATTCCAACTGAGAAAATACTAGTGTTGAATGGAGATTGATTTTAATGCTGGACACATTTTCAAGGAACATTATCAATAAATCAAATGTGCTTGTGAAGATTTTTGGATAAATTTATGCAACTGAGAAACTATTTTGGTGGACATTTACTTCAATTTTACAAATATAACATTACTTGCCAACAAACTCTGCAAAGAAATGCTATTTTTCTGATATTTGTGGATTTGAATTGTTGTACATAGCAAAAAAGAATGTTAGTTGTGTATACACACAGGACAAAAAAGAATATTCTTAATTTATTGTGTAACTTTGATATATAAAACATTTGTCAGTTAAGGAAAAAGGACCTGGAAACTCTTAAGATCTGTATTTTCAGGATTTATTGTATTTACATTTTACACTTTTGTAAAAGTAAAAAACAAAAACAGAATGGAAATGCAAATTAAGGAGAAACCTTATTCTTGTGACATTTGTGAACATTCATTTTCATATAAATCAAGTTTAAAAGTGTACTTGCAAAAGCACATCCGAACACACACTGGTGAGAAGCCATCCTGTAAAATTTGTGAATATGCAGTTACACAGAGTTCATCATTAACAACACATGTGAACACACACAGGAGAGAAGCCATATGTTTGTAAGATTTGTGTATATGCATATTCACAATACTCATCTTTAAGATTTCATGTGTGAACACACACTGGTGAGAAACCATACTCTTGTGAAATTTGTGGATATGCATTTTTGACACGTTATGCATTAACAACACATATACGAACACACACTGGAGAGAAGACATATTTTTGTGACATTTGTGGGTATGCATGTTCAGTTTCTTCTGATTTAAAAAGTCATAAGTGAACTCATACTGGAAAGAAACCATATTCTTGTGATATTTGTGGTTTTACATGTTCACACAGTTCAACTTTCATAATAAGTGAATACATACTGGAGCGAAACCATATTGTGATATTTGTGGGTATGCATGTTCAAATACTTCTAGTTTAAAAAAGCATAAACTCATACTGGAGAGAAACCATATTCTTGTGACATTTGTGGATATGACTTCTGATAGCTCTAGTTTAAATAGGCACAAGCGAAAACGCACTGGAGAGAAATTTGCAGTCCATGTTTAAGTAGTACACATTTTCTAAATCACAAGAAAACTGGGTGAGAATCCATTTACTTGTGTCACATGTGGATATCCATCTTCAAGAACTTCAACATTAAAAGTACATAAGAAAACACACACTGGAGAGAAACTATTTTATTGTGATATGTGGGAATAGGCATATTCAAAGAAGTCTACTTTGAAAAGACAGGTAAAAACACATGTTACTAAATAACCATATAATGAATCCTTTAAAAACTAATTGATCTTTGGAATGATATACTGAGTCACTCTCATATGAAATGACTTGCTTGCAATACTTGACAATGTTTTCATTAGTTATAATATAAAACATTTGATACACTCCCACAATAAAAAAGAATTTATTGAAATGCATATTCAGGTGTTTCAAGCATAAAAATCATATCTGAAATGATTATTTCTTCTAATATTTTCTTCTATTTCTAATAAGTCTAAATTTCTGAAGTCCAAATGTCAGAAACTGACAATTTCACATGATTTATCCTTATGCAATATAATGTATTGAATTGTAATTGAGTCCCTAAAATGAATGTTCTGAAACACCAAGACAAACATTAGCTAACAAAGACAAAGCTGCTGCTACATTATCCATTTAAGCTGACAGCATCTCATTTTATTATATATATAGGGAGATATGGTCTTGGCTTCTTGATGATAGATAATGGCACTACTCCAGAAATAGCAAGCTACAGTAGTCACCAAAATCTAATTTCAAAAAATGAAAATCTTTCTTTTGAGAGCAACAATAGCAGTTATTAGACAGGCATTTGGGATATATATCAAAGGAAGCACATAATCTTGCATAGAAATTCATTATAGAAATTATTGTTCTAAGATAATTTTTTAATCTTTGAGATGAGGTGTTGTAACTATTGTATATTGGCTCCTTTAGACTAATATTGTCATCTTTGTTGTTTTATCACGTTTTGGCTGCAGTACCACCTGGCTTTCCTTTTGGTGTCTGTTGTTTTTGGAATGTGGAACCTTGTTTTGATATGATGAGGAAGTTGCTTCCCTTATCATACACTATATCAGGTGCATCTACTTGTGAGTATTTAGAATTGCCTATATGTTGTGAACATATAATTGCTGGATTGGGTCTGATTTGCATAGGGATTGTAGAATCTGCACTGTCAGTCAATCACAAGTAACCATGAATGAGCCCCTTTGTATTTAAGTTTCCTCTGGTGAGAGAAGGTAGACATTTGCAATGCGACAGGTGTGAGGAGTGGGCCAAACAGTGTGGAGATCTTTAACATGGTAGCTAAGCATAGTTGAAGCGAATTTTTAAAAAACTTGCATTTCAAACCAAGAAAAAAAGGAAAGACAATTGAAATGCAAATAATTTTTGTATAATCGACGTCGCCAGTTTGTCTTTGCTAACTTATATTTTTCATCTTTCATTTTCTTTGTTTTCTATTAATGAATCTTCACTTGCACAGAAAATTTCTTTGTTTCATGAATTTTGTGGACTTTGTTATTGCGATATAAGAAGAATATTAACAACTATTTTTGTATTTTCTCAACACTGCATCTCGAAAATCTGTAATCAAAATGGCGTCGAACAGACACTGCAAAACCCTGCCAATGTTTTCAGAATCGAAACCCTACAATCGATGGGTAGATGAAATAAAAGTTTGGCAAATTATTACTGAACTAGAAGACAGTGGGGGCATTGATTGAGTTTCTGGATGGGATCTATAAAAAGGATGAACCTTCGGCAGCATATGAGTTATATACAGACTTTGACTGAACAGGCGAACAAATAAAATGTCAATGGAAAATTATGTAACTAAATTTTAAAAACTGTACAAGGAAACCAAAAAATATAACATGACTTTACCACAATCTGTACTGGCTTTTAAATTATTGGATGAGGCCGGTTTAGAGCACAAAGATAGACAGTACTCAGAGGTGTTGATTATATTGAAGAGACAACTTTATTCAAATAAATGTCCAAGGTAGCATGCTGTATCGAGGCTTTCAGCAGCTAGTGTACTGTGTGATTCTCCTACTATTGGAAAAAAAACTTTAACATCCTTAAAAGAAAAGAAATCACTAGATGCTTTTTTAATACACACTGAGATACCAGTTTCTTTTTCATCATTAGGCTATGGATGTTAAAGATTTTAGTTCAAATCATCATGTTTTCCCGATGCATGTTGATGCTTTCATATGGTCTAAAACAAAATCATTTGGAAAAATGATAGAAAAACTTCAAACAACTTTTAAAGGCAAGGTAGCAGATGGCACATTCACATACACAGGCCTGAGAATTCAACATTAGAATAACACCACTGTCCTTGATAAAAATCAATATGTTGATGATATAGAACCTATTCCAATTTGTGCATCTCATGCATCAGAAAAACATGATGATTTGAGCCAAAAAGAAAACACTCTACTCCATAGCCTGATAGGTCAAATTAACTGGGTAGTTAATAAAACATGTTCAGACATCAGTTATGAAACTTTGGAATTAAGCATGTCTGTAAAAAATCCCAAAGTTGAAGACATTCTTTGTGTCAACAAAGTTGTTAAAAATCTAAAAAGTGAACCATCTGACATCGTTTTCTCTGAATTTGGTGACATAGCTGATCTGAAATTAGGAGTGTACTGTGATGCATCATATGCAAACTTAATTGATGGAGTTTCCAGTGCTGGGGGATATATCATATTCCTCATTAGAAATAATGACAAATGTTGTCCTTTAGCATGGAAATCCAAGAAAATATGCAGAGGAGTACACAGAATCTCTAGCCATATTTGAAAGCCTTGATACAGCATACTACCATGGACATTTCTTGAATGAACTATTCTTTAAT